>JACWFO010000039.1:165686-211916 GCA_019775505.1 Leucosporidium yakuticum
AGCGCCCCTTTCCCCTTCTCCTACTTCCCCCTTCCTTTCTCTTTTGCAAACGATCTCAAGGTTTTCCAGCTTACCTCGTCGTCGCGTGCGAGCGAGCGAAGGAGAGCGTGTTGCTGTACCAGAGCGGGAAGGGCAGGGACGAGAGCTGCGAGGGCGAAACGAGGAGAGGGACTCGGAGAGAGCGCCCTTCGCCGAGCTTGGGCTTTCGCGGTCCTTGAGAGCTGCAGCGGGGTCGGTGAAGCCTTGGGAAGCCATTGATTTCTCTCTGTAACTTGATCTCCCTCTTCGTTGGCTCTTTGGACCCCGCCTGCTCCATCCGAGGAGAAGGGAGAGGCGCCCAAGCTCGAATCGCCTCTTGCTTTCCTCCCACAACTTGCTCTCGTCTCGCTTCTCGTCGTTACCGTCTCCGTCAGCCTTCGAGGGAGCAGTAGGGAGCTTCTACGACCTCGACTGATCTACAGCAGAGCAGCCCGACCAGATCAGCCTCTCCCTCAACCTCAGCTCAGCCATGTCGGAATCGAGCTTCGACCCGGAAAACATCAACTGGTGCTCTACCTGTCAGAAGCATCTGGATAGGTGTCACGCTTGCTCTGTACTGGTTGTAAGCTGTCCTTCTAGTGAGTTCTGCCTCCCTTCCTTCCGAGCGAGGAAGCGAGCTAATCGCGGTCCCCTTCGCTTCTCGCTCTTCAAGCTGCTGCAAGGAGTGTCAGGTAGCTCCCATCGTTCCCAATGAATGAGACCGCGATGCTCACTCTTCCTCACGCTACTACACATTCAAGATTGGCCTCGCCACAAGCGCTCCTGACGCCTCACGCGAAAGAACGCTCGGCGCGTCGAGGAGATCGCGCTTGAAAGCCTTAGCACTGTCTACATGGTCAGCGACCTCCAAGCGTACAACTGCCATCTGGTGCCGTGTCTCACTACGCTCGCCTTCCGCTCCGCCTTCCGCCTCGGCCGAACTCCCGACCTCACCACTTCGCACCTCCTCCTGATTGACTTCAGCTACGATCCGGAACCCACCGAGCTTCGCAAAAGATTCTCGGTTACAGAAGCTCGCATGAAGTCCTTCGCTGAAGTACTCGCTGACCCCTTCAACGCGACCCTCCGAGCCGATTATCTTCTCGCGTTCAAATCGGCAGTGGAACGCGGTAGGGATGTAGAGTCCCGTCCTGAGCATCAGAAAAGCTGGGTCTTTGGGACAAAAGCGCTGCAGGCTCGAAATGTACGAACCGGGCAGGGTTGCGTTGTCAGTGAGTTTGTCTTTTCAGCCTTCGAGCCTCCGAGCGAGAGATGAAGCTGACTTCCTTTCCAACACAGTCGAGACTGACTTCTCGATCAACGCCAAAGGTTCCCCTCTACCGCTCGCCGACATGGGTTTGAACGAGCATTGGCCTGCGACCCAAGCGAGCCCTCTCGGAGCCGCCTCGCGATAGTCAGCAGCTTACGATCCTCGACCGGACCGAGAGTATGGGCGTGAAGAAAGCTCAAGAGCTTGTTCATGGAGTACCAGCTGAGCAGGAGAAGGAGTGGGTCGTCGATCCTGCCAGGGTGACTTCCTCATCGTTCGCCGCCGCCTTGGCCTCGTTCGGCCTTGAGCTTCAACCGTTGAAACGTCCCTTCACAGCTTCCCTCTGCTGGCTCGGGAGGATGTTCATACAGGAATCAGCGTAACTACTAAGGTGAGGTCTCCATCCATTGCTCTGACCGAGATTTGAGCTCATCTCTCCTTAATCGACAGCTCGTCGACTTCCTTCTCGGTCCCGACTTTGCTCTTCGTTCGCTCGCTTGGAGTTCGACGATGTGGAAGGACAACGTCGTCGATTCTTTGAAGCTACGTCGGGTTGAGCCGAGGAGCTGGAAGCGAGCTCGCTTCGTTGGAATCTCGCGCCGAGCATTGCTCAACTTGAAGGAGAGGCGAGGAAGCGAAGCCTTGATTGCCACGGCGAGCTTGGGAGTATCTTGCCTCTGTGCAAGAGAGCTAAATCTGCTCTGCGCCGTGCCCTCCTGCTCGAGCACCTTCCATGGCGTCGAGCAATTTCGCGAAGGAGCAACGCCGAACCGCTCCCTCCGCTTTCCTGCCTACCCTACAGACCTCCTCACCCACAACAGACCTCAAATGTCCATTCACCTATCCCACTCGTACCGCTGCATCGTGACCCACTCTTCAGCGCGAGAGGAAAGTTGCCCTTCGGCGTTAACAGGATGAGGCTGAGGAGGAGGTCTGGCCTTGAGCTCGGTCGAGATGGCGAGACGGGTGGGTCGAAGATCGTCCTGTGGCGTTGTGGGAGCGAGTGGCGTGGTGCAGGTGTTGGGTCATGTAGGAGAGGGACAGAGGAGTGGAATGTAGTCGAGCAGAGCAGGAAGAGCGGACTCAGCGCAGGGGGGACAACCGCCGAGCCGAAAGCTCGCGAGGGGGAGGAAGCCAAAAGAGAGAGGGATGGCGCTACAAGGCTTCGTTAGGCGTGAAATCGTAGTCAGGCGGAGAACACATGCTCACCAACGACCCACGAACTTGAACGTCGACCGAGATCGCCTACAGAACTCGTCAGCTCGGTCTTCGGCGTTGAGGCGGTTTTTTTCGTCAAGGGTCACGGAAGCAGAGGAAGAGCGAGGGAAGGGGTTGAAGGAGAGTTGTGTGTGACTCTCCCGCTAATTGATACGATGGCAAACCCGATTGTGCCCTCCGTCCCCAGGGAAAGAGGTGGCAAAAGGTCAATCGCCGAGTTCGGGGCCCTCTCGCTCCAGCTCGTCGACCCACTCCAAAGGCTCCCAGATCCATGAAAGCAGGCGCACGGGAGCTGTACGACGTCAGTAGCTTCTCCATGATGCGTAGTCCTCGCGCACCCTTCTCCCAGAGACGGGGAAACGGGCGTGCTCGAGCCACCTCCTCGTCTAAAGACCTCAAGACGAGGTCGTGCAACAGAGATCGCCCAGTTGCCCTCCCTCGGATGCTGAGGAGGAAGCAGTCCCCTCACGCTCTACCGATCAACCTGTACCCTCTCCCGGTGAAGCAAAGTCGGCTTCGCCGTCGACTCGGTGCGCCGACCTCCCTCAAAACGAAAAGCAAAAGGATTGGCGCAGCTCCGGAGACACGGAAGCGAGGGGAGAACTTCTATCAGCCCGAGCAGAACGTTCGAGCAGTGAGAGCCTCCTTCGCATGGGGCGGAGAGCGTCGGCGCCAGGGTTCCCAGGGTTCGAGGTGCAGCGAGGAGCGACCTTCCTGGCCAAGGTACCTATCGAGAACCGCCTCCGGGCTTGCCCTACCGCACAGTAAGCTCTCGCGTGGTGTGTCGATTGTAAGGTCTGACTAGTAAGCGGGGGCAAAAGATACCCAGCCAGCTTCGGCGTTGGTTGTCCTCTCCTCGAGCGCGTTGCAGGGAGGTTATTGAGCTACATGAAAAAGTCTGTTGCAGCACACAGTTCACGTTCCAGGTGTGACCTGCAGCGCTCTAGGTGGCCTCGACTCGACTGGCAAAAGCTCCAAGGCCTGGAGCTCGTTCCTCGGATGGCCCCCCCGCCTTCGCTCTCGCCTCGACTCTGGCTGAGCTCGTCCAGTGTCAGATCCTTCTTGCTCCGACCACACGCATCGTCTGCAGAGTCGAAGTTTGCTCGCCTGTGCCAACTTATAGCGCTCACCTCTTGCGCCCCTCGAGCTCGATCTCCGAACGCCCACGGTTCAGCACCACCTCCCGGTCGCTCGCGCTCTCGTCGAAGCTCCCTCGTCAGCCTACCAGCAGAACCAACCTTCAACCGCCTGCATTCCTTGCGTAGCTCGGCCTTCCCAGCCTTCCCTACATCGCCTGCAGCGCTCCTCAGCAGACTTCGAGCCGCTGCTTTCCTTACCCCCCTCCCCACTTGCTCGTCTCCCTTTATCGACGTCGTCCGTCCTTTCTGAGCCATCTCCGCCGACGCCGCTCGCTCCAGCGCAGCCATCTCACCTTTTGGGATGAACCAGGTCTCCCCCAGCCAACGTGAGTCGACCTACAGCTGAAACGCGGACGAGAGGTAGCAGCGACCGACGGCTGGGGCCTATGTCAACAAGCGGATCGCCTCGGGAAGGAAACGCTGACCTTGGTTCCCCTCTGCAGACTACGACATGTCGCCGACAAGAACACAAGTCAACTCGCTACACGCTTCGCCTCACCTCTTGCCCCTTCCTCCACCCACTTTCTCTCGTCACTCGTCGCAGTCGGACGGCTCGGATGCCTCCGAAACGAACCCTGCCCTCTACAACGCACGGGCTGGCTTGGGAGAGCTCTCAAATCCACCAAACATGCTTGCCTACCAGGTGCAGCCAACGGGATCGTATGGAGCTCAGCAATCGCCGAGCGCCGCCAGCGACGGTTCGCGCCAGTCTCGCAACTCGCTCGTCCAAAGCGCAGAGGACGGACAGAATTCGGGTTCGGGAGGAGATGGTGACAATGGTGGAGATTTCACGCAGACCTTCTACGACCCCTTCCGGTGAGCTCTACGCCTTTCCGCCCAGCGCCCTCCGCCCCTTTCGCAGGCTCGCTCACTCCGCTCCCCGCCTCCAACAGCATCAAGCACCGTCGCAGGACGTCACCCAACCAGCTCAAGATCCTCGAGTATCATTTTGAGCACAATCCCAAGCCTGATGTGACGTTGAGGAAGGCGCTATCAGAGCAACTCGACATGACGCCGCGAGAGGTGCAGGTCTGGGTGAGTTGCCGCTTTGCGATAATTCGCCTTCCCTGGCGAGTGGGAGGACAGGATTCGCTGACCTTCGCATCTACCTTCCATGACAGTTTCAAAACCGTCGAGCAAAGACCAAGAAGCTCCGCGAGAAGGCGGAGAAGGAGGCAGGCTTCCTCAACGCCGAAGACCCGACCCTCGGCGGACGGCCACCCCTCGACAACGGCTTCGTCTCGGGCCCTCGCTCCTCGCTCGGCGGTGGAGACCCACACCAGCAATTCGGTGGTCGATTGGACGCTCCCCTTCCCGCTCTACCTTCCCTCCCGCCGAACATGCAGGCCCCTGGCGCCCCTGGCGCCGACTACGTCTCGCTTCGCCGTGGAAGTTCGCCTGCCGTGCTCAGCTCGGGTCTCGTAAGACCCAACGGCAGCGCCTACTACGAGCCTCCACCGATGCACCGCGGTCACAACGTCTACGCTCCGCCGCGCCAACCTCAGCAACCCTCCTTCTACGCCGCTCATCCCAACCTCCCTTCCGCTCCTCCTTCCGCCCCGACCAACGTCTACCCAAGTCCCATGTCGGTCTCCGCATCGGGACTTTCGACGCCATCACCCAACGAACAGCAGCAACCGCCATTCGACTACCTCCATCAGTCGCCGCCGGGTCGCAACGGCGAGGACAACCGAGGAGGTCGGCGATTCAGTCTTCCAGCGTACAACAGCAACTATGCAGTCGTACCAGGGGATTCTTCGATGATGCAGCAACACCAACCTCAGCAGTTCGTCCTTCCCGAGCAGCAGAACTTCGGAGCCACTTCCTACGCCTCACCGCCTCTCGACGTTCAATCTCTCCTCACCGAGATGAACTTTGCGCCCATCGAAGGCTACGATGCACCGCGCGAGGACGAATACTCTCCTCCCTCGAGCGGTGAGGAGTTGGCTGGAGATTACGGCGCCTCTTCCTTCCCCGGTTCGACCCTCCCTCCCTCGAACGGCCAGCAAGCCTTCCCTCTCAGTCAATACACGTTCGGCGGGCCATCTACCACCTCCTTTGGCGCAACGCCTCCCTTTGAAAACCTCGCGCAAGGTGGTCCTCCCCCTATCTCGGCGCAAGGCATGTACAACCTCAACGAACGGCGAGCGAGCTGTCCCGCGGGATTCATTCCCACGTTCGACCATCTCGCCCTCTCTTCGCCTACTACCTCCGCAACACAATACCCTCCACTCTACGACGCCTCACCGCTCGTCCTCCCTCAACAGCTCCCCCCTCAGCAGCAGCAGCCACCGCTCAACATCCAACGCCGACACTCGCTCGCTCCTACCTCCCCCTCCTACGTCTCGACCTCCCCTTCCTCGGGCGGTTTATTCCACCCTCAGATGCACAACAACAACAACAACGCTCGACGAGGTTCGACTTCTTCTGCTCTCGGCACCATCAACGAGACGCTCGGAGGAGGACAGGTCGTCGATCCAAGTCGTTCGGCGAGGAGGGTTCGGAGTCAGAGGGAGTTGGTTGGCCCCTACGCCAACCCGAGGAGGTCGCCTGTACCTACCACGGAGAGGAGGGATAGTTTTTCGGCTCCGGGGCAGGCAGAGTGGGATCAACAGCAGCAACAGCAGCAACAGCAGCAGCAGCAGGGGCAGCTCGTTGATCCCTTCGTGATGGCTTAGAGTGGCTTATCCCCCCCACCGCGCATCTTCCTTTTCGCATCTCTCACTCGTTATACATACGTGTCTTTTGTTGTAGTTCTCGTCGTTAGCTCCCTCTCTACTCGCAAAATGAGTGTCATTCACCTCGTTCGCAAGTCATCGCCGAGAGAGCAGCGAACAGGCGAGCGAGATCGTGCTCTGCGTACCGAAGCGAGAGGGTATTCTCTATCGAGACTTGAGAGAGTTAGAGTGACTCTCCCAGTAGTGTCAGCAGCCTCGACGTAGCTCGGCCGTCGCTCGCTCCTCCTCGTCTTCTCGGGCGACCAAGAGCTGAAGATGAGTCCATGGGGTTGCACTGCATTTTGTTACAGACGGGTATACGGGTGATCAGGCGAACTGTAGGTGGATGGGAAGGGTCAGTTTCGCTTCTCGGCCGCGAGGGAGGGCAAACGAGCGCCAGGAGGGCGGACCAACTCACAGAGGAGAGGAAGGACTCTGCGACTATACGTGCGCGAGCGTTGAGGGAGAGCTTGGCCTCGGAGATCTCCTTGTCGACGGCTGTAGGTAGGTAGCGAGCGAAAGGTCAGCATGCTCGGTCTAGGGGGGAGGGGAGACCGATCGACGGGCGACAACTCACCCTCCATGAACCTGGGAGCAGCAAGGGAAACGCAGAGGGTAATGTTAGCGGTCTGTGAGGCTCTCGGCACCTCCCTACACCGAGCAGAGGACTCACTCGATGACAAAGTCCACGAGCTTGTGCTTCATCATCTCCTCGACGTTGCGATTGGTGACGAGGAAGGAGATGTCGTAACCCTTGACGGGCACCCTCCTCAGCACGACGAAAGCCTCTGCTCGCATCATAAGGAAGCGAGTGAACTTGTGCGCGAGGATACGCTCGATGTCGTCGGCTTGCTTGATGCGGATCGAAAGGCGGACAGAGTTGATGGATGGCTCGATGAGCACTTGCTCGGACGAGTTGCGAGAGATTAGGAGAGGGGTGAGGAGCACTTCGGGAGTGGATCTGTAGGTCGTAAGAGCGACGAGTCAGTGGGGGGCGTTGACGTGCGCGTGGGTGCGGGGCGTGGAAGATGGTGATGATGTGAGTTGCTGGGAAAGCAGCAAGGAAGCGTAGGTGTGTCTATCGCGGTACAGAGGGGAACGAGCAACTCACTGGGCCTCAATCTCTGCTACATTGTGTCGCTCGGCGACCTGGGAAGGGAAGCTCTCGAGGGTGAGGGCGGCGGTGAGGGTCGACCTGACGCAGGCAAGGTATGGCCGGAGAGTGTTGCTCTGTATGAGAGCAGTTCAGCAGCTGTTGAAGCGACGACGATAGAGAACAGCTCACCATCGAGAGAGAGACGCGGGGCGCGAGCGGAGAGGGCGAACAAGGGCGAGAGAAGAGCGACGAGGGTACTAAGGATGCTCCGAGTTGATCCTAGTGATTGATTCTGTACGAGAGTGAGCGAGAAGGCGAGACGAAGCAGCAGTCGAGTGATTTGGTCGAAGGGAGAGCGACGAGCGAGCTCACAGGTCTCCTTCTTACCTCGTTGTCGCTTCTGCTTCTTCCTCTCTCGCTGCTCGCCTACAGCTCTACAAACTACTCCACAGCAGCTGTAGCCCATCATGGAGGTGAGCTCTCGCTTCTCGTCTCCCCCTTTGCATCTTGCTGAGCTCTTTCGACTTCGCCCTCTTCAACAGACCGTCAACGTCCGCGCCGGCTTCCTCTGCAACCATGAAGTGCTAGCAATTCTTCGTCAGCAGCGGGATGCTCGGACCAAGGAGATCAAGGCCCTCGGCGAGGCCAAAGTAAAGCGAGTCGCAAAGCTCGGCCGTAAGCCCTTCAACAAGGAGCAGGAGGACGATGAGGTCGAGAGGATCCAACCCCAGGATTTGCACACCGTTACGTTTGAGGTGAGCTGCCCTTTGGCTTGGCTTCTGAAGCGCCCAGCTAACATTTGGCCTTCGCAGTGCATCAAGTACCTTGAGGAGCCGGTGCACCCTTTGCGACGACAGACCAACGCCTCCATCAACAAGCTACTCGATGAGCTGGAGAAGCTCGACCTCACCAAGGCCGAGAGGCTGCAGATTTTGAACCTCGCGCCGACGACCCTCGTCGCGCTCGTCGTGGTGAGTCTCTCGCTTGCAGCTCGCCTGTAGAGGTCGGTACTAACCTCGCATTTCGTTCTACAGTGCGTCGACGACTTTGAGGAGCGATTTCAAACGCCTGAGGAGCAGGAGCACATCCTCACGCTGGTCAAGGAGCACCTCGGCGCCGAGGATGCTGCGACGGCGCACGCTCACGCTGCTACAAACGGCAAGGGCAAGGCGGCTGGCGACGATGTGATGGAGGTGGAAGAGGAGGAGTACGATGCCATGGAGGACGAGGGATTGGTGGATGAGGGAACGGGCCAGGGAGCGATGGAGGCGGAGGCTAGGGATATTGATGAGGTGGATGCTTGAGGTGATTCGTTACAGAGTACGAGACGTTGTTGTAAAGTTAGTGTTTCAGCGGGATTGTACTGCCTAAGATGTACCTCACTTCGAGCCCATGACCCCTCGCGAGTCGGTCAACACCTCTCTCACTTCGTCCTCTTCCTGCTTGATTTCGCCATGGCACCTCGCGCCTCAACAGCAGCGGCAGCCTCTTCTGCACTGGACAACCTCTCACCAGCCGAACTCAAAGCCGTCAAGGCCAACCTCTTCACCGCTCAGTTCAAATGGGCGCCCGAAACCTTCGCCAAGGGAGGGATGGACCTCGCCAACACCACCATGTACGCCGCTACGCGCATCGTCGACGAATCACTGCAGCAACTTGCTGTCCCTCCTGCTGAGGGAGAAGAACGCCCCTTCACACTCGAGGAGGACCACATTCAGAAGGTGAGCGGGGTCGCGTCTCGCTTGTTTGATGAAGAGCTGCAGGCTGACAGAGGGCTTCTGTAGGGCATCTACCGACTGGAGACGTTGCTCGAGACTTCTATCGACAAGCACTTTGATCTATTCGAGATCTTTGTGCTGAGGAACACCTTCACCGTCCAAACCGATCTCATCCCCTACATTGCGCTCCCGCATCAGGTGGGTAGTCGATGCTTTACTATCCAGCTCGCCAGCGCTGATCGTTGCTATTCATAGGAACATATCGACGAGAGCTTGAAGGGCAAGGACGAGGAGGCGATCAACGAGTACGAGGAGGAGCTCCGACTGTACGAGGAAGAGCTGCAGAAGGCGAGAGAGCTGGCTTGTGCGGAAGAGTTTGTCAAGAGGAAGGTGGAGAGCGTACAGGAGAAGGCCCAAGAAGTCGGATACATGGGCGGAGCCGGTTTGTCGTCTCTCTTCGCCGACTCGCTGTTTCCTCTCGCTAATCGGTGTCCCTGCCCTCAGACCCCCTCTCCTCCCGCACCCAAGGACTCGTACTCCAACTTACCCTCCTCCAAGAACGACTCGCCACTCTCCTCGAAACCCCCTCACCACCAACTCAAGGCCCACCGCCGACCGAAGCCGAGCCATGGACTTCTCGAGCAGCTTTCGTCAACTGGGCAGCGTCGGCCAAGGTGGATGCTCTCCCAGCTGTACCGAGGGAGAGTGGAAGTGGGACGGCGGGCGAGGATGTTGTGATTACTCAGCTGCAGGAGAATATGGAGAGGACGGGGAAGCAGGAGGATGCTACGGTGAGTGGGAAAGAGGCGCGAAGAGCTGCAGAGAAGTCAAGCTGACTTTTTTGAAATCTTCACAGAGCCTACTGGACTCGCTTTGAGGGGAGTTCATGGTGTAGAGGCGTGGTGGAGCGGTCGCAAGGAGGGAGGGAGCGCCGAGAGTCGAATTCTGCAGGCCATGTTGTCATCTACCATTTCTGTGTCCACTCCAGCTACATCGAGCTACAATTCTAGCCTGCTGTAGGGCATCACCAAGCGCGAAACGATCTCCACCCTGCGAACGTCCTCTCGCTCAGCGCGACCTGCGCTCCTTCGCCTCAACCATATCTCGGCTCTCGTCGCTGGGATGGCCGACCCGCGCAGATCGCTTCAGTACGAGGCTATCACACCTCTCGTATCCTCTCGCACTCTCAACTCGGCAGCAGCAGCAGCGGCCGGCTCACAAACTGTTGGCTCATCTCGCCTTCCTCTCCGTCGGGGCTCAATCTCGTCGAGTGAGTCCATTTGAGCTCGTTCACGGGTGCAGAACTGATTTTAGATGCTACAGGTGACCCGCATGCTGCTCCTAGTGTTACCATGACGGCGGGACGACTGCCCATGCTGAGGCGACCCTCGTCAGGCGATTTGAGCAGGGCAGCAAGCTCAGGAAGTGAGTGCAGAAGGTTCGCAGCGTAGTTCTGATGCTTATCTCCTCGTCTACAGTCCCCACCGCACCAGCTACCGTCTCTCGCCTACCCACTCGTCGTCCATCCGTTTCTGGTGGTGCGTTGCCTGCCTCGCTCCTCTTCGTGAGCCCTAAGCTGACGTTGCTAAACTACAGGATCAGAACTAGGCTCTACTCTTACCGCTCCCGGCACCGCATCTCGCATCGGCACCCTCAAGCGCACCAGCAGCGCGGCAGGGCTTCAGCAAGGTGAGCTCTTTCGTCTCCGTGCTCCGGCTGAAGTACGCGCTGACCGACCTCGTTCGTAGAATCTGAACTCACCACCACCAAGCGCCAACTCTCCCGCGCCCTGCACGAGATTGAAGAGCTCAAACACACCCACGAGCGCCAATCCATCGAATCCACCTCCGCTACCAACGCTCTCCAAGCTCAACTCAAGGAGTATGTCGCTCGAATGGAGCGATTGGAACGTCATCGAGCGCTATTGATGGGCAAGGAGCGAGAAGGGGAGGAGAAGGAGAAGGCTCGGCGAGCGGAGGAGGAGTCGAGGAGCGCCGAGTTGCAGGGGCAGGTGAGGGGGCTGAGGACTGAGCTGTCGGAGCTGAGGGATAAGCACGCAGAGCTCGGAGCTTCCTACCGTGATCTCGAGCATTCGGCCAAGCAGGCGACGAGCTCGGAGGAGAGCACGAGGCGGAGGGTCGAGGGGTTGGAGAGGGAGTTGGAGTTGGCGAGGAGGGAGGCTGCGGAGGCGAGCAGTGAGGTGCAGCAGGAGAGGGAAAGGAGGAGGAAAGCCGAGGCCGAGCTCGAGCAGGAGAAGACCCGTGGAGCCGACGCTGCCAACTCGGAGGTCGTGAGGGAGGAGCTCCATCGTGAGTTCCGGTGCCCGGCCCTCGCCCAATCTGCTGCTGACCTGCTAAACGTCTCACAGGTCAAGTCAGTCATCTTCGTACCCTGGAGAAGGAGAACCGCAAGCTCGTCCGCAAGCTCGACACCTACGAACGCCAGCATGCCAACATTGAGGTCCTCAAGGAGACAAACAAGGCCCTCGAGAAGAAGGTTCGCACCATGGATGAGCTTCGTAGTCAGATGACGACGCAAGAGGTCGAGCTTGATGCCCTCCGCCGCGAGAAGAAGGATTGGTAAGCTCTTTTCGTCTCCACTCGCTTTTTCGGCGCTCGCTGACCCGCCCTCCTTCTCTCGCACAGGTCCGCCTTCCTCGGCCCCTCCGACGTCTCCGAGTTCTCTTCCCCTCGCAAAGTCACCAAAACCCTCGCGGCCACTCGCATCGAGAACGCCACCTTTCGGGAGAAGCTCGATTCGCACCACCTCGAACTGCACAAGCGCGATCGCATCATTGGAGAGCTGGAGGCTCAGGTCGCCAACTTGCAAGCTGAGCTCGAGGATTCGGATAAGGCGTTGAGTGCGGCTGAGGGGAGGGCGAGGCAGGATGAGAACCGAGGGAAGCTGCTGAAGCAGGAGGTCGAGATGCTGAAGAGGCATTTGGTGCGTCCTCCTTCTCGTACTCTCTCAAGCGTAGACCTGATCTCCTTCTCCCTCGCAGGAGAGCTACACGACTGAAGAGGCCGTCAACCAAGCCGGCAACTTCGACGAGCAGAAGACCGCCCGACTCGCCGAGCTGGAAACTCTCCTCGAGGCGCACAAGCACGAGGTCTCGGAGCTCTCAAAGCAAGTCGGGCATTGGCGAGGATTGGTCGAGCGATATGGAGGGAGCACGACCGAGATTGTCGATTTGGAGGAGAGGGAGTCGAGGAAGAAGGGCGAGGATGAGACGGGCGTGATTGTCTCGAGGAGCTTGGAGGAGCAGCTAAGGCTCAACGAGGAGATGCGCGAGGGTGAGTTTGTCACTTAGCGCTCCTTGTCTCGTGCTCTCGCTGACCTTCATTCGTTCGCTCGCCTCGCAGAACTCGACGAGCTCCGCAACGCCAACGAGCTGATGGAGCAAGACATCGACGCCCTCGAGCAACAAGTCGCCTCCCTCGAAGAAGATCACGGGATCCGAGGCTCCTACAACCCCGAGACGACCAAGGTCCTCGAGTTCCGCGACAGCCCCGACCGAGTCGAGCATGCCATTCGAACGAGCACGCTCGAGAGGCTGAGGGAGGAGAACCGGGCGTTGATGGGGAGGATCGCAGAGTTGGAGGGAAGGGCTGGTGAGGCGGGAGCGGTCGAGCTTGTGCCCAGGGCTTCGCTCGTTACGCTGCAGGCGGATTTGCAGGCGGCGAAGGCGGCCGTGCAGCAGAAGGAGACGATGCTGAAGAGGATTTCGCAGGTGGGCTCTTTCCTTGTCACTCGTCTTTTCCCTCTCGCTGACCTTCTCCTCCTCTTCTTACACAGGCCGTCGCCGAAAAGACGGAAGCCATGCGCATGGCCGTCGCCAAACTGCTCGGCTACCAACTCTCCTTCCTCGACTCTGGCCGTATCCGAGTCACCTCGATGTACGCCCCCTCGAAGGATCGTTCCCTCGCCTTTGACCCTTGGCCCGGAGGACCTACGCCCTACAAGCTCGTCAGCGCCGCCGATGAGAAGGTTATGAGGAGCGGCGATGTGAGGCAGAGTATCAACTTTTGGCTCGAGAATCGCTCGTCGTTGCCCGGATTCATGGCGAGTTTGACGAGTGAGTTTCTTTCCCTTTGGTCCAGGAACGAGAGCTTGAGCTGACCCTCGTTCGCTTTGCAGTGACCCTCTACGAAGAGACGACTCGAGGGGCGGCGGGAGGAGTAGTCATCGGTTGAAGAGTCAGTTCATGTTCGCTGTACTCTAGTAATGCTCAGTTAGTTAGATGTGTGTTCAACGCGTCGTCTTTTTGCACAACTCCAAGAGAGAAGCAAGCCGCGAGAAAGCGAGCGCCGAGAGGCGAAGGGGATATAAAACTACGAGGGGGGTGAAGGGGTGGTAATGGGTGTGTGGGATGGGGGAGCCGTCAGCCGCGCCATACCATGAAAGCGGTAGGCTGCAGGCGAGGCGAATGCGAAGAAAGAACTACTGAACTGCTCATACAAAAAAAAACGACCTTCGACCTTCAAACCGATCACTCGTCGTCCTCGTCCTCCGACTCGTCCTCCTCGCTCACATCCTCCTCGCTCAACTCTTCCTCCTCACTCTCACTCTCCTCCTCATCCTCGCAATCAAACATCCCCGGCGCCTCAAAGAATCCTGAATCGCCTTCGACGACCGACGAGGCAGGCGACGAGAAGAAGGAGAGAGCGGGACGAGCGGCGACCATGTCGGCGAGGAGGGGTCGACGGATCTTGGAGAGGAGGTCGTCGAGTTCGAGCCAGTTTTTAGGGTTTTGAGCGAAGCGTCGGTGCTTGGAGGCGAGGACGTGCTGTTCGTTCGAGAGGCGGGATCAGCTCGGCGCTCGAGCGAAAGACGAGAAAGCGAAGAGAACTCACCTCCTTGAAGTCATCGTACTTGACCCTACAGTTCTCACAGTACCCCGGCTTTTTGGGTTCATCCCTCGGTGGTGGCGCCTTGGTGTTCAATCCCGCATCAACGCTAACGCTCCTCTTCAACTTGCCGGGCATCAACCTCCCACCTCCCTTGCCACTCGATCCCGCCATAGAAGGGACCGTCCTCTGACTCAACACCGCCAACCTCTTATCGACGATGGGACCCGCTCCTCCCAACCTACTCGGCGCGCCCGAACGAGTAGAAGTAGCCATCGTCGAGGTGATGGTCTGCGAATTACCCGACGCGGCAATGTAGGCATCCTTGCCTCCTCCCGAGATAGCCGAGTCGACCCCTCCTCCTCCACGCTTGGCCGTCTTGTTGTTGATGACTTGAAGCGAGAGTGCTCGGCGAAGGTTGGGAGCTCCATCGACTGCTCGAGCGGCGGCGAGGGCGTGTCCTCCCGTCGTTTTGGAAGCGGCGGCAGGAGCGGCGGCGGGTGCAGGAGGAGGGGGAACCCGACGTTCGTATGTGATCGGTCCGTTGTAGTGGTAGAACCCACCCCTCCCCTCGATCCCACCCCAAAGCACCGGCCAACTCGGGTCCTCATGCTTCCTCGGTCGTTCGTACTCCTTGGTAACGATTGGTCGATGCTCCCCCGTAGAATCCTCGACGAGAATGTGGCACGACTTGCGGTCAAAGTAATGCATGTCGGGACGGAGGACGAAGGGATCTCGCTCGCGGGTGCCGTAGACTTGTTCGTCGCGGAGGAGGGAAGGGAGGGAGAGGTTGCGTTGATTCGTCGTGTCGGCTTTCTTGGGCGAGTGGGCGTTGATCCGAGTGAGCATCGCTTGGATCTCTGTTGGTCGGGAGGGAGTCAGAGATCAGCGATGGTCTTCGCCGAGCGGAGGGCAGAGTCGACGCACTCTCGAGGTGCCAGATCTTGAGCTTGAACTCGACAGCCTTGGAGAGAATGTCCTGCGAATCGATGAAGGGGTTCTTGTCGAGTCCCTCGCCGAATCTGTCGAGTGAGGAAGGTCGATCAGTGACCGTCACGAGCAGCGCCGAGGTCGCCGAACCGACTCACGGTCGGAGCTTCTGCCCATTCAACAACGAGTAGGTGGTAGGACTGCGAGTCGACTGCTTCTTTGTCCGTGATGGACCTGCTGCCGAGTCGAGCATCCCTCCTGCTCCTGCTGTTGCTGCCGAGGCGGATGAAGCCGACGCCGACGCCGAAACCGAAGGCGAATGTTGGTTCTCCTTGCCGCTAGCAGCCGAGGGGATCTGTCGAGACGTGACGACGTGGGTGACCTTCTTGGAGAAGAAGTTGTCGACCGACTATTGAAGTGCAGAAGGACGATTAGCTCTCCCATCACGCGGCGCGAAGCCAACAACAAAAGTTGAACGAGGACTCACGGCTCCCAAGCGTTCTACCGACTTGGATAACGACGCCTCAGTCAAGGGATCGAGGGCATCAAAGTAGAAGGTGAAGGAAGGGAACGCCTTCTTGTACTTGGTCCTCCACTGAGCCGACTCTGCGACGAGCTTGTCGTGCTTCTCGGCGCGCTGCTCTGCCCGCTTGACCGACTTGCGTTTGGGGTCCAACGCGGTACGGGAGCGCTTTTGCGAGGGACCTTCGTCCGAATCTGAGTCGTCGACGTCTGCGGTGGTGGTGTGCGTGAGGTCGAGGACGTCGTTGACGACGCGTTTGCGGCTGTTTGTGGCCATTCCTTGAGGGTTGAGTTGCTGGCGCGAGTGGGAAGGCCCTGCGATGGTGTTGCGGTGGAGAGAATCGCGCGAGATGGAAGGGACTGGTAGTTGAGGAGTTCCAGTGAAGGAAGCGAGTCCTGGGAGGGAGAAGCGAGGAGTGTCACCTCTTGGAGGTGGTTTTGCTACCTTGTTAATCCTCGTCGGTGGTTTAGGGTTTAAATTGGTGTGACGAGGGATTGTAGGAGTGCGAGCTGTAGTGGTGGCCATTCAGGCGAGACGTCGACCAAGGAGGGGCGAATCGCGAGGCGAGAGAGAGAGAGAGAGGGAGCTCAAGGTGATGAGCGGTAGGAGAGAGAGGGAGGTGGATCGTTGTAAGCTGTAGGGGAGTAGTCACTCCTACTAAAGGCGACGAGAGATTAAAAAGACGAGGTGAATCTCGGACGAGAGGGAGGAAGGAAGCGAGCTGAGCTGGGCCAAGTTGAGCGAGAGGGCTAGGGAACGAGCAAACAGTCCTCAACCTAGGCATGAGCATGTATCGACTTACTCGCTGCTCTGTAACGTACTACAGATCACTCCGAGCACCCTAAGCCAACTTGTAATCCATTCTACCTCACTACTGACTCACAACCCCTAAGCCGAGCTCTCACTCTTTCCTTCTTGAGTTCTTTCCCCCGCCTTTCTCTCCTTCCCGCCCATTTTCTTACCTCCGAGACCAAGAAATGAGTGTAGTACAGCAAGTGCTCGCTCCTCTCTTCCAACCAGGATCCCCTTACTGCTTGCCATCCCATCCTTGCTTTCCCCCTCCCTCAGCTTTCGCCGCCCTCAACTCTTCCCTCACCGGCCGACTCATCGTCCCCGAGCCTACCGCCTGCGTAGCCGGAGAGGGCGCACCTTCGCTCTGTGAGGATGCAGAATGGAGGGTACAACAGCCCGGAGCAGTACAGTTCATCAACTTTGAGTTCGTCCACCTCTGAGCTCAAAAGTGGGGAGGAGAGCGGAGACGCTAATCTCGAACCCCTACAGGACGGGCTGGCAATCGGACAACACTACAGTCCCAGTAGATGAGGATCACTCTCGTCATCGCCTACCTTCCTACGTCGTTCAAGCCACTCACGTCGACGACGTCCAGCGCGCCGTCGCTTTCGCCGCCGCTCATCGTCTCCGCTTGAGGATCAAGAACACGGGGCATGATTAGTGAGCTCTCTCTCTCTATTCTAGTGAGCTCGAGTGACTCGACTGACCCTCCTCCGAAGCCTCGGACGCTCCTCGGCCCACGGCAGCTTCACCCTCTGGACAACGGGGCTCAACTCGACCGCTTTCCACCCTGCTTTCGTCCCCGAGGGAGCACCTACTGGATACGATGATGGAGAACCTGCCTTGGTGGTCGGGTCGGGAGTGCGCGTCAAGCAGCTCTATGAGGCCGCCGATCAGGCGGGAGTGATTGTTCCCGGCGGAGTTTCGGCGAGTGTTGGTGCAGCTGGAGGGTTCGTTTTGGGTGGTGGTCATGGTGAGTGGTTTCTTACATTACTCTTCTTCTTCACCGCTGACCTTCTTCGACCCTACAGGTCCTCTGGCTCCCCTCCTCGGTCTCGCCGCCGATCGTTCGTCCTCCTCCCCTCCTCCCTTCTCTCCCACCTAACCCTTCTGCTCCCTCGTAGACGTCCTCGAATTCACCGTCGTAACCTCAAACGCCACCATCGTCAAAGCCTCCCCCTTCTCCAACCCCTCTCTCTTCAAAGCCCTCCGCGGCGGAGGACCAGCGTTCGGCGTAGTCACCGAGGTCGCTCTTCGAGCTCATACCCCTCCCAAGGGATTTGTTGGCATCTTTGGGACTTTCAAGATTAAGTATGGTGTGGAGAAGAGTGTCGCCGATGAGGCGTGGAAAGGATTGATTCAGGAGTGGGTGGCTTTGCAGCCCAAGGTGTCGGACGCGGGTCCTTTCGCTGGGTACACCTACGTCGTGAGTCTTGTGGCCTTGTTCCCATGCTTTAGAATCACTAACCCTTCTCCTCCTTGACACAGCGCCGCCCCCTCGCCGTTCCATTCGCCTACGTCCTCCCCTCGGACGACCTCGATCTCGCCAAATCAACCTTCCAATCCTTCATCACTCACGCCGACAACGATCCCTCGGTCGAGCTCAACATCTCCTTTGCAGAGGAGAAGACCTGGCACGCCATGTGGGCTGGTCGTGAGTCCTTCCTTCCCTTCGCGCCGAGCCGAGCTGACCCCCCCTCCGAACTTGACCCAGAATTCGAAGCAGCCCTCCTCGACCTCGATGAAGTAGGGATCAACCTCCTCCTCGGCGGTCGTCTTGTTCCCGAGGATGTAGTGAGGCATAACACCACCGACTTGGCCGATTTTCTCTCCCAATCCAAGACGCCCGCGATCGTTCATCTCGGTGCGCTCGTCTCTTCATCGCGTGAGCGAGTCGAACTGACGAGTCGATTGATCCACAGTCGCTGGAGGAGCGGTCAAGAATGACCCTTACTACCCCTCCTCCGTCAACCCTCGCTGGCGCACCGCTCTTCTGTTCGTCCTTTCCTCTTCCCTCCCCATCTCCCTCCACTAACCTCTCCCACGCTCAAACAGCCACATCGACCTCCCCGTCTCCTGGCCTCGCGACTCCCCACCAGCCTCCATCCACGCCATGGAGTCCTACCTCACTCAACACACTCTCGCCCTCGGCAAGATCGCTTCCGCCGGTGGAATCCCCGAAGGAGCCTACTCGAGTGAGGCCAATTATCATGAGAAGGAGTGGCAGGGGACTTGGTATGGGGAGGAGAATTATCAGTGAGTCGTTCGTCGCTCGTCGCGAGCGAGCAAGCTTTCGAGGGGGAAGGGAGCTGATCTCGCCGAACCCTCTCGTAGATCCCTCCTCGAGGCCAAGAGGGAGTGGGACCCTCAAGGCGTCTTCAGTGGTAGGAAGGTCGTCGGGAGCGAGTTTGTTGGACACTAGGCGGCGCGCCCTCTCTCTCATATTTCAGTTCAGTTTTCACTTCTCGGGCCTCTTTCATTTCGGGTAGATAGATATGCTTTCCTCCTCTCCTCTCTCGCTCCGGCGGCGTGTTCGTCTTCTCTGCAAAAAAAATGCGCTCGAAAGGGCGTCGTTCAGTGCCTTTGACGACGATGGGAGAGGAGCAGTGAACTCGAGAGCGAGAAGCGAGTCGCCGAGCTTTCCTTCTCTCCATCTCAGCGAGCAACGAATCGAGCGAGCGCAATGTCGATAGCACCACCCGACGACCTCTACAAAAATTTCCCCAATCCCTTGACCGAGAACGTTGGCCCCGACTCGTCCAGCTTGTACTGCAGCGCCGTCGGTCCCGAGCGGTCGACGATGCCGTAGTCCTCCACCAATGCCGGTCCACGGTAGATGGAGAGCTGTTGGATAATCGAGGCGGTCGTCAGCGATACTTCTCAGCGGGTAGCGGGCGAGAGAAGCAGCAGCGCACCTCGCCCCTTGTCTGCGAAGACAGACTCGTCGTTTGTAGCCAGAGATCGCTCTGCTGCAGCACCCTTCGGAAGAGATGAGAGTCTTCCAAGTCTCCTGCGGTGTGTAGGTCGTCGCCGTGCATGAGGGTGACTAGCGAGCTTGAGGACTGCAAAGCGAAGCCAGTCAGCGCCGAGCGAGAGAGAGGGAAAGCCCAGCCCAACTCACGGAAGCTACCAGCGCTCGGACGCCGGCGAAGAATCGTGCTACGTCTGTTGAAGAATGACCGGACCATAGTAGGCTGGAGAGGTCGTCAATGATGACTAGCGCCGACCCGGAGGATTGGAGAGCCGTTGCGATGGCTTCGTAGAGCTTGGGGAGGGATCCAGCTGCGGTGGAGCCGTCTACGAAAGCGAAACGATCTGCTGTTCGTTCGTTGGCGAGTTGGATGCCCTGTATTGCCCGTGAATCGAGGTCAGCTTGCGAAGCTCTCCGCTCGCTCGCTCCCATCAGCGCAGAGGACCACTCACATTCTTCTTCAGCACCGTAGCATAGTGCTCGAACGCCAGACTCAACCCCACAAACAGCACCTTGCGCGGTTCCCTCAATGCCCTCGCAACGAAATGGGTGAGAAGGAAAGTAGCGGGCGATTCGAGCGTGTCGGTTAATAGGACGGCGAAATCGATGGGTAGGGAAGAAGTGCGGATCCCAGTGGGAGTGGTGAAGGTTAGGAAGTCGTCTCGGGACATTCGGGGCTGGGTTTGACGAGGTGAGAGGAGGGGAGCTGCTGGTGAAAGAGGTTAGCTGAGGGCGCAGGCGGAAGAGGAGAAGAGGGACGCTCACCCTAGCAGATAGAAATGTACGAGAGCAGTTCAAAGATGAAGCAGAAGGAGTCGAGTGGAAACGATGCGAAGAGGCGGAGGGCAAGAGCTCTCGCGCCGACGCATCTCGTCTTTCGCCGCGAAGCTCGCGACTCGACTTCGACTTTTCGGTGTTCGATTGTGTACCGTGCAATGAGCACTTGCTATAACTGACTTGCTACGAAAAAGATGAACCTCCCAAGCGAGGTCACCGAGGTCTAAACGAGAGGGATTGAGCTTGCGAGCGTGGGAAGGATGAGGGAGAAAGTAAAAGCTATGGCGACACGAACTGATGTAATCTAATGAACACGAATGAAAATCCAAGACGACGAGAACGCTCCGACCCCTCCTATGCCTCGCGAGCAGCCTCACTGGTCACGCTCGGCGCTGTCGCCCAGGATCCTTGCGACATGAAGGAGGCTTCCGAGCTGTAATAGGGAGAAAGAAAATCAGCAGAAGTACGCAGAGACGCAGAGAGAGTCCATCACCACTCACATCGTACTAAAGTTCTGCTCCCTCCTCGCCGACCCACCACTCGGGATCCTCTCCTCGTCGTAAGCTCCTCCCGGAATGATAGGAGAAGGCGCCGTCGAAGCAGTAGGCGTGGCATTGTAGAAGACGAGAGCCGGAAGTGTGGGAGGGTTGCCCGTCTTGGGAGTATGAGCGACCGAGGCGTTCCCTGGCGAAGGCGAGTGAGAGCGAGGGGTCGCGAAAGCCGAGTTGAGGGGCGTGGAGGAGGGGGAGTCGTCCGTAGGGATCGAGATGGAGAGTGGTGGTGGGAGGGTGAGGGTCATAGTTGGTGGTGGGGATGGCGCTGACGTTGGGAGAGGTGATTCGGCGGGAGGGGAAGGATGCAGCTCGTCGTAGCTCGGGATTGGAGGGTCGGTCGGCAGAGGAAGACGATGCGAGCCTTCCGAGTCGTCCACCACTGGCGATGCTGGTTCCGGTGCCGAGACCGTCCTCGCGAGGGGACTCGAGCCAATGGACAGCTGCGACGAGACCGAGCTGGCGCGAAACCTGCCTCCGACGACGGGGACGGTCATGGAGGAGGAGGAAGTGATGGGCGCTGGTTCGCTGGTCGGTGAGGATCCTTCCTCGTAGCCAGGGATCTGAGCGACGCCATCGCCGTAGCCGTAGGCGCCGAGCGACTCGCGCGAGGAGATGAAGGCGATTTGCGAAGCCGTTGGTCCGCTCTTGGGGAAGACGAAGGACGAGGAGACTGTGTGTAGTCGACGCGAGTCAGTGAAAGCCTCTCTGAAACGAGCTGAAAACCTACTAACCCAGAGTGTGCTGCAGCGGCGCCGAAATGCTCTGCGAGCTGATGCTAGCACTCGAAGCCGAAGCCAGCCTCGCCGTGCTCCCATTTCCTTGACCATACGGGCTTCTTCCCGACCCCGAAACAGCACCAGGTGAACTCGAGAGCATGCTGGAGCTGCCATTGCGAGTGAAGATGCTTCGGAGCGTCGACGACCGAGCTCGGCCAGTCGTCGGAGGAGAAGGAGGTGAGAGAGCGGGCGAGGAGTGCGTGGAACGGTGAGTGCCGGGACGGGAGAAGGAAGTCGAAGGATCGTTGGTGAGGTCGCTCGAGTGTCGTGGTGGTGTAGAAGGATAAGCGAAGAGGGAGTGATTGAGCGAGCGAGCGTCGCTGGCCGAGCGGGAGCGGCCGTAATTCAGGTCGGTGGTGGAGGAGGCGTCCATACTCGGTCGATAGAGGGAGCTCTCGCCATCGTCTCCGTGACCCTGCGAGCTACCGCCGTAGCTTAGATCTCGCAAGTCGACCCGAGAGCCAGCGGCCGGTCCTTCGTGCTTGAACAAGCTCATCTCATCGTCGTGCGGCTCCTCAGCACTGTGGAGCAACAGGATTAGCTCTGCTGAAGCTTCCGTCGCTCAACCTCAACTCACTACAGAGGCAGACCCGTGGGACTCGGATCCCTTCGCCGCCTCCTCCTCCTTCTCGGTTGATCCGCTGGACGATCTGCTGTATTGATGCCACTGACGGGCGGTCGAGTCGAAGTAGTAGCGGGAGCAGGTGTCGAAGTCGGTGTTGTAGCCTCTGCTGTCCCTGCAGCAGCCGTCGCTGGAGGCTGGAACACGCACCTCGACTAGTCAGCTCTCTCGGATCGCTTGATCTAGCTACAGAGAGTGGAGCCCACCTTCTTCCAAGTGAACCACGCCTTTATCCGCCTGTTGAACATGATCCGCAGAGCCTAGCAGCGAGGAGAAGCTGCTGGGCGAGAGTGAATCGGCGGGAGAGACGCGGGGAACGGGAAGGGCTGGTCCGCTACAAGGGTGAGGAGGTGCAGTGAAGTCGATAGCGAGTTGATGTAGTTGATCCGAAACGAGTTGTTGGAGGCGAAGGGCGAGATAACGAGTGAGAGCAGAAAGAAGAGCAGCGAGTTCCCCTCGCTCGGCCTTGGGACGTTGAGGCGGAGGCGAAGAAGATGACCTCCTGCTGATGATGTCGATTAGCGGTGTAGCATCGTGCGATGCGATTCGATTCACATGCTGCTCGAGTACAGCTTGTCGTGTATCTCCCTTGCTCCTTCCCCTTCGCTGCTCCCTCCTTCGCAGGCCTCGGGCGGTGCTTAGGCGATTCGCTCGGATCTCGCATGATTCGCCAGACTCTCGACGATAGTAAAATGGGGGTGAGGAACGAGAAACATGGAATTTCGGACGAGAAACGGGATGACCCCTGCCAGCAGTCCCGCTCTCTCCCTCCTTTCCAACACCCCTCGCTCCTCCATCACAGCGCTCCACCAGCCAACAACAACACTGCTCTGCGCGCACAAGGATTCCATCAAAAGAAAAGAGGAAACGCTTATGCGTCGTCGCGGCGCTGGCGCGAGCCGGGAACACCACGGCGCTGGGGGCGCTCGTAGGCGGTCGAGGGGGCGACAACGTTGACGGGGAGAGCGTCGAAGCCGAGGGACTTGAGGAGGTCCTATTGGAGTGTAATAGAGAGCGTGAGTGGTTGCTCGGAGACTCGAAGGAAGAGCAGGGCGAACGCACCTTCGTGTCGGGGTCGACGTCGATGGCCTGGCCCTGGGTGTCGAGAGCGGAGACCTCGGGGACTGTGGAGCGAAGCGAGTTAGAACGAGATCACTTCTGTAAAAAGCTATACCAACTCACCGAAGTTGTCCTTGCGCTCACGCTCCTCCTCCTGAAGCTTGAAGGAGATACCGCGAACGGGTCCCTTCTGGATGCGCTTCATGAGGTGGGTGGTGAATCCAGCGATCTTGTTGCGGAGGCGCTTCGAGGGGATGATGGCGACCTCATCGCAGATCTTCTTGTTGGTGTGGCTGTTGAAGGAGAGAAGGGTCAGCGCTCGGCGAGGGGAGACAGCGAAAGGGGGAGGGCCGACTCACAAGTCGAGAGTAAGACGGGGGTAGTACTTCTCGATAACGACACGGGAAGCGCGCTTGACGGTCTTGGTGCGAACTCGTCCCCTGCAAGAGTGAACACGAAGGGGTACAGGAAGGGGATAGGGGAAGGGAATTGAGGGTGCGGAGGTGCTTGTCAGCGTCCTCGTCCAGCTCATCGCGACTAGCGCTTTGTATGGGTCTAAGCCCCCCCGTGAATGGCCTACAGAAACTCGTAGCACTGTTGGGATGCAATCAAGCACCCCTACAAGCGCTCGAGTTAACTGCACCCGTCCCTCACGCAGCTGCCTGTGCCAAGGTCCAACTGGTCCTCCGCTCCTGCACCCGACTGCAACCGTTCCACCCGATCCCTTCAGCATTTCCCCCTCCAGCAACCGGTAGCCATCCCTGCTCCCCTCGGTTTGATGCTAGAGTGCCCCTTCGTGCAGGGTTGAGGTCGTGTGGAAAAAATCGAGCGGGTTCGAGTCGTCGTCGGGTGAGAGATGTCGGGGGAAGGGGGTGTAGAGGTGTAGGAAGGGTGAGAGGATAAGGAAATTAAGCTAACATTGTGTTAGGCTGTGGTTGAACTTTGTGAAGAAGTGGAACGAAGCGAAAGACGGGAAGCGAGCGATTCTCGCAGAGGGCTCCCCTTCCAACCGGTGGCTCGAGCTCGACGACTTGGGTGAGCAAAAGTCTGCCAGCTTGCCTTTCTTCTCTTCTCTTTCGTGTCACTTTCATCGTCCGTCTCTCGTCCTATTAAGTTGCTATACTCTGCTACAGCTCAACTCACCGTGCTCTCATCACCTACAGAAGTCCGCCCTCGTCTTTCGCCCGACCAGCTCTTTTGCCCCGTTTTCACGGTACGCACTGCAGCTTCGACCATAGCACTCAGCTTGCTGGCGCACGGATCCTGACTAGACGGACCACGCCATTCGTGTGCATTTCTCTTCTTTCTCCCTCTCTTTTCCCCTCACTTTGATCCTGCAGACTTAGCCCACCATGCGTGTCTCCGTCCTTGCCGACTGCCTCAACAACATTGTCAACGCTGAGAAGCGTGGAAAGCGTCAGGTCCTCGTCCGCCCTTCCTCCAAGGTCATCGTTCGCTTCCTCACCGTCATGCAGAAGCACGGTTAGTCCCCTTTTTTTTTCCGCCCTTCGAGCCCTCTCCGCCTCCGAGAGGAGGTGTAGAAGGGTAGGCAAGCACACGGGACGAAAGCTGACCTCGTTCTGTTTCATTACAATAGGCTACATTGAGGAGTTCGAGGAGATTGTGAGTTGAATTCGATTCGACGAGCATACGACCTGATTGCTGACCCTCTGCCCCTTCCTCCAGGACGACCACCGCTCGGGCAAGATCGTCGTTCAGCTCAACGGCCGCATCAACAAGACCGGTGTCATCTCCCCCCGCTTCAACATCCAGGTTCGTCCAGCTTCGCCGGCTCTCAAGCCGTTCGCCGAGCTGACCCTCCTTCCGTCCACAGCTCTCGCAGATCGAGTCCTGGGTCAACCTCCTCCTCCCCGCCCGTTCGTTCGGATACATCATCCTTACCACCTCGGCCGGTATCATGGACCACGAGGAGGCTCGCCGCAAGCACGTTGCCGGCAAGATCCTCGGTTCGTTCATCCCCCTCTCCCTTCTGCTTCTCCCACACTCAGCTAACCTCTTTTTCCTCACTACCAGGATTCGTCTACTAAGCGGAGCCAGGGTTGTCGAGGGAGCAGGCCCGTTGTTGGGATTCGTTGGGCCTGGGTTCGGAGGAAGGCTGGATGGCAAGGCGAAGGAGGTGCTCTGCACCCCTCACCTCGCCCGCCAGGGCTTCTTTGTGTCACAAAACAGCGCAATGCGATCTCATCGCGAGCCTGAAACCCTCAGTGTTGTACTTGTCGTTCACTTCACAAGTTGTCCCGAGAGAGTGATTCGGCGAACTTGAGAGCCCTTCCTCCTTTCTCGGCGATTCGGTCAGCGAGCTCCTCAGATGTTGCAAGTGTTTCCTCGGGCATCGTTCTCCTGCTGCTCGGCCTTCGCTCGAAGCTCCCCACACCTCTTTTCCCACGAGACTCTGACCCTGCCCGGCTCGAGGTTGCTGCCGGTGCGCCAAGTCGATTCGCCGCTTCGCCTTTGACCATTCACTGCTCGTCGCTTCTTCTGTGCTACATCAATACTAGATCAATGTCAAGCTTCAAACCCGATATCTTTGCTGGCAAGGTCGCCTTTGTGGTACGTCTGGACTGCTTTCCGACGAGGGAGCTCGCCTCCGCAACGCACGTCGGTCGCTGAAGCTGAGCCTGCTCTCTCGGGGTTCCTGCAGACGGGCGGAGGATCAGGGATTTGCTACGGCATGACTCAAGCTCTGCTAGCTCGTACGTTCTCCCTTCTCGCTTCAGATACAGCTGCTCGCTGACCCCGCCTCTCTCCTCAGACGGCGCCAACGCCACGATCCTCGGCCGTCGGGAGGCCAACATCCGCGATGCGGCGGCCAAGTTGACCAAGGATACGGGGAAAGAGTGCTTGGGTATTGCGGGGGATGTTAGGAAGCCCGAGAGCTTGAAGGCGGCTATTGAGGCGACGGTCAAGCGGTTTGGGAGGATTGATTTCGTGGGTCGGTTCGCTGGGTGATGTAGGTCGAAGAGCGCTGACAGATTCTTCTGCAGGTCATCTGCGTGAGTTGACTTAGGCTCGTACCGAGGGAGAAGAGCTGACATTCGGGGATCGTTGCAGGGAGCGGCGGGCAACTTCCTCAGTCCGTGAGTCGTGTTGCTCCGCCGAGTCATGAGCAGCACCGCTGACCTCGTATCCGAACGTGCAGCATCTCGGGCCTCTCCGAGAACGCCTTCAAGACGGTCTTGGAGAGTGAGTAGCCTTCCGCTTTAAAGTTCGGCGTTCCAAAGCTGACCCTTCCCTTCGCCCTTCTCTTCGACCTTCTCTTCACCCGTCTCCTTGTCATGCTCACCGCCTTGCAGTCGATACGATGGGGACCTACAATACGATCAAGGCGACCATCGGCGAGGTCAAGAAGGCCAAGGGCGCCTGTACGTTTCTCGCCTCTCGCTTCTCGCCCTCTACCGCCCTACATCTCCCCTCTTTCGCCTCTTCATCTCGCCTTCACGCGTCCCCCGAGCGTCCGCCGCTCTCGTCCCTCGGCCTACTCGGCGCTGACCTCCCTCGACCGACAGACATCGCCATCTCCGCTACCCTGCACTACCGCGGATCGGTCCTGCAAGCCCATGTATCAGCAGCAAAGGCTGGTATTGACGCTCTTATGAACGTCGTGGCCGTCGAGTATGGCCCTGCTGGCGTTCGAGCCAATGTGAGTGGCCTCCTGCTCGCCCGACGCTTCCGCTGGCTGACCTCGACTCGACGTACAGGTTATCGCGCCAGGACCGATCGAAGGTACAGAGGGAGTTGCGCGACTGATCCCCAAGGTACGCCTCCCACTTCACCGAGACTCGGACGGCGCAAGCTGATCCTTCCTCTCTTCGCAGGACGTGATCGCCGAGACGACCAAGGCCATCCCCTCGCAGCGCTACGGCACCATCGAGGATATCGGAAACGCTGGTGTCTTCCTCTTCTCCCCTGCTGCTTCTTACGTAAATGGAGCGGTCCTCGTCGTTGACGGCGCGCAGGTGAGTTCGGCTTGCTCTTTCGCACCTCCTCTGCGCTGCTTGTTGGCTCGAATATTCGGGAGCTCGTACTGATCTAGCTTTTTCACTCAGTGGCACAACTCGACCACGAGCAAGAGCGTGCCATACCCCGATGTGAACTCTCTCGGCCGCTCTCTCCCTCCGCCGAACGTGACCTGCTGACCCACTCCCTCTGCGTACAGATGTTCTTGGAGGAAGGTGATACTCGCTCCAAGATTGCTTCAAGGCTGTAGTGCGCGTGTCTATCCAAGAGACGGCTGTTATGTACAACTTTGGCAGTGCTTCTCGGGCGGCGAAAAGCAGATGGTTCGGCGCTGCTTCCTTGAGTTCTCTGCTCTCGCTGAGGCGCTTAATGCAAGTTAATAACACTGTTGTCCCTGCTGAACCGCGCTTGCTCAATTCCGACCTTCCTTTGACCAACAAATCGCGGCCGCGGTTGGAGACAAGGGTCGGCTTTAGCCCTGCCGCCAGGCTTGCCTTCCTCCCCTCCCCCTCGCTCGCCATGGTTTCATTCGGTACCGTCCTCGATGGCAGCAGTCAACCGCTCCTAGCAACCGTACACCAGGCGCACTCCTACCTCGCGTCCACCATCCCTTCGCCTTACTTGTACGTCGATAGAGCCGCTCTCGTCATGCCCGCGTTCCGCTGAGCTGACTTTCTGACGTGTCGTTGTCGCCTTTGAACCGCTGCAGCCCCTTCTCCATCTTCTCCATCATTCATGCAACTCGTATTGCTTGCGCCTACCGTGGTGGAGCGAGGGCAGGAGGTTTCGATGACCGTATCGGCTGTGAGTTGAGCTGAAGCGGGCGCTAAGTTGACCCGCTCGAGTCGAAGTGCAAGCTGACCTTCGACTATCAACCTGCAGTGTTCCAAGCTGCTCTCGTACCTTTGGTCCTCATCTTTGGCGGAACGACCATCACGGGAGCGCTCTTGGGCATCGTCCCAGGATGGCTCATCTCGCCTATCCCCGTCGCTACCTACGGGTGAGTCCACCGGGCTGCAGCTCTTATGCCAGCATCGTACTCACTCTCTGCCCATTACCACAGAATTCTTCCCCTCCTCGCCGCCAAGACGGGCGTCGTCTCGGCCCTCCTCTCGCTCCCCTACTACCCTCGCGAGCTCGGATTCTGCCTCGTCGACGGATTCTCCCGCATCGTCGGCATCACCACCTTCGGAGTCGACACGGTCCTCTCGCACCCCAACACGGCCCTTCGCAGCTCGCCCTGGGCCATGATCGCCGTCGCTACCATCGCCGGCGGAGGAGGAGGAATGATTGTGCCCGCTTTCAAGGGCTTCCACGCCGATTGGAGCTTCTCCAACACTCCTGGATGGGTCAAGGATGGACCTGGTATTGATATCTGGGGAGCTACCGTCATTGGCTACGTCTACTCGTGAGTGCTGAGCGCTCCGCCGAAGCCGAGATATGAGAAGCTGACGTGGATCCTCCTACAGCACCCTCATCGACGCCCACCCCTTCTTCCGCCTCCTTCCCAACGCACTCTTCGGCCACCTCCCCTTCCTCTCCTCCTTCTTCCCCAAGGGCTACGCTACCAACGCCGCTCAAACTCCCCTCCTCCAGCCTCACGAGGCCAAGATGTGCGCTTCCCCTCCCCTCTTCCCTCTCATGTTTTCACTGACTCATTCGCCATCCCTCTACAGCGCGTGCTCCCTCCTGCTCGCCTTCATGCTCTCGCTCCGCATCCTCAACCCCCTCCTCAGCAACGCCTTCAAGTCGTCCAAGTCGAGCAAGAAGGCTCAGAAGGCCAAGTCGAGCGCCACCGCCGTCGCTGCTAGCAAGAAGAGTATCAAGGATAAGAAGAACCAGTAGATCCCTCGGTGTGGTCGCTATTCCCCCTGCCCTTCCCTTCTCCTTCTCCGCAACCCTAGTCTCCTCCGTAACCCTCCCTCCGTAACCGACCCCCGAGCCCTACCAATGAAGTAGAAACGCCATCCCCGAAAAGACAAGAACGCCGCTGTTGCAATGAGCCTCACTTTTTTGCGGTACTGCCTGCTCGAGCGAGCATTGAGGGTTCGGCGAAGGGTTAGAGGAGCGCTGTCGAGCACAGACCACTCAAGCAGAGCAGAGACTCGAGACTGGAACACGACCTCGTATTGGCAGTCGAGAGCGCACCTGCTGTTCTCGCTGTTCTCAACAAGGCTCGACCGCTCTTCGTTCGCCGAGCGGTGCTTCGCTTCTACCTTTCTGCTCGCGCCACAAAGCCAGTCCGAGGCAGCAGCTTTAAAGCTTTTAGGTTCACCTCTAACAAAGACGCCTTCTATTCCTCCAAAAGCTTAGCCAGCTTCTCCACAACAGCCTCACACTCCTCCTTCGTCCCGACCGTAATCCTCAAGCACGCCTCACAACCCACCTCATTCCCTCGGAACCTAACAACGACCTTATCCTCCCTCGCCATCTTCTCGTACACCTTCTGCGCCTTGACATTATCCGGCTTGCCATCCTTGCCTCCTACTTGAGCGAGCACGAAATTGGCGTGAGGAGCGCCGAGGATTTGGAGGATTGAGGGGAGGGCAAGGAGGGCGGTAGAGAGGGTTGAACGGTTGGCGATGAGGGTGGAGAGGTTTGCGCGGAAGAGGGTGAGACCGCTGGGGGAGAGGGCTCGCTTGGCGAGGGCGGCAGTGGGAGTCGAGATGTTGTAGGGGGCTTTGATGTTGTTGAGGACTTGGATGATCTCGGGCGAGGAGAAGGCGAGTCCGAGGCTGTGGCGTGAAGAGGTCAGCTTGGAGAGCAGGAAAGTAGAAGCACCGAGAGCGAGACTCACCGAATAGCAGCAAGTCCGAATCCCTTACTCAGCGTCTGCAAGACGACCAAGTTGCTCCATCCCTCCTCGACCAGCAGCCTGATAGCTGAGGATCCCTCGGGACCGAAATCAACGTAGGCCTCGTCGACAATGACGAGTCCCGTGTAATCGGGGTTGGCGAGAACAGCTCGGATGTCATCGAGGGGGATGGAGGTGCCGGTAGGGTTGCCGGGGGAGCAGAGGAAGGTGAGCTTGATGGGGTTGGGAGATTTAGCAGCGGCGGAGAGGGTAGCGTTGATCTGTGGGAGGTTGTATCGTCAGCAAGGAGCGAGCGAGTCGGAGGGGTCGGCGTTGGAAGCTCACCTCGTCGACCTTTGGCCTGAAGGCTCCTCCCTCAACGTCCAAGTTCAACTTGACGACCTCTACATCGTTAATTTGAGCGCAGACGCTGTACATGCCATAAGTTGGAGGGCAGACGAGGACTCGATCCTTGCCGGGGATGCACGCGATGCGGAAGAGCAAGTCGATGGCCTCGTCGGATCCTACGCCGAGAAAGATGTTGGTAGGTGAAGGTACGTTACGGAAGGCGCAGATTTGCTGCTTGAGGTCGAGGTGAAGCGGGGAGGGGTAACGGTGAAGCGAGAGGTCGTCGAAGGCGCCTGATTGAGGCAGGGATTTGAGACGGGATCAGCGAGCTGTAGGAGAGCAGGAGGGGATAGGATAAGCTCACCTTCGTCTGGGTTGGTAGTTGGGGGAGGGAGAGCGTGACCGAGAGCGTTCTCGTTGGCGTCCAAGAGGATGCCCTCATCGTAATCGTCTCGAGCGCAGCGGTAAGGCTGCAGAGCGAGGATGTTGGAGCGAATAGCCTTGTCGAGAGTAAAGTGAGCTGGCTTAGGAGTGGGGGCCATCGTTTCTGTAGTCGAAGCGAGCCAAGTCGAGTGAATACTAAGAGCGAAAGAGAGCCGAGATGACTCTTGCTCTTCGCCGTATCGAGACGGAGCTTGACTCGTATCGTCCTACATGACAAACCTCAAAGAGATTGCTACACTAACTGGGCATACAGACAGAGGTGAGCTCTCTCTCTCTCTTGTTCGACTACAGCTCACTAATCGCTCACTCCTACTCTCCTCCTCAGCCTGGCACGTCTCGTGGTCTCCGGCTGCTCCCATCCTCGCTTCCTGCTCCTCAGACAAATCTGTACGATTATACTCGTACAGCCCTTTGCCTTCCCCTCGCTTCAACCTCCAATCGACCATTCCCACCTCGCATCAACGCACTGTCCGATCCCTCTCCTTCTCCCCCACCGGCGCAACCCTCTCAACCGCCTCGTTCGACTCGACTGTAGGCATCTGGCAACAATCAGATGAAGCTGGCATCGACGATGGAGCTACCGGCACCGCCGCTGATGGCGAATGGGAAGCGGTCGACCCCCTCGAAGGCCATGAGAGCGAGTGCAAGAGCGTAGAGTGGAGCGCAGATGGCAGGTTACTCGCTTCCTGTAGCCGAGACAAGAGCGTTTGGGTCTGGGAAGGTGAGTCTCGTCTTCTGTGCAGCCTTGCTGAGGCTCAGCAGCGGAGCGGAAGCACGCGTTGCTGATTCTTGCTCCTTTGCATCAACAGCCGTCGGTCCAGCAGAGTTTGAATGTCTAGCGGTACTCATGGAGCACACTCAAGACGTCAAGTCGGTCACTTGGCATCCCTCTGAGGAGGTGCGCTGTTTCGCCGTTCTCTCCATCTTCGCAGCTCGCTGACCTCTACTTCTCCCACAGCTCCTCGCTTCAGCCTCCTACGACGATACCATCAAACTCTTCTCCGCCGACCCTTACGACGACGAATGGACCTGTCTCACGACCCTCACCTCCCACTCGGCGACCGTCTGGTCCATCTCCTTCTCCCCCTGCGGCAACTACCTCGCTTCGGCCGGCGACGACCTCGTCATCAAAATCTGGGGACGCGATTCGCTGGTCACTCCTAGTGGAGCAGAGCTGGGAGAGCTGGGCGTGGCCAAGAGGGAGGAAGGAGGGAGGATGGGACCCTGGAGCTCGGGCGGAGTGAGGATTGGCGATAAGGAGAGGTGGAAGTGGAGCTTCAAGGGAGAGATTGAGGGCGCGCATGAGAGGACTATCTACGCTGTCGATTGGGGACGAGGTGGCCTCTCGACCGAGGAGGGAGGATTGGGAAGGATCGTCTCGTGCGGTGGAGATGGCAAGATCAATGTCTTCCAGCTGGTGAGCTTTACTAGTCGTCTGCTCTCATGAGAAGCGTAGCTAACCCGCTTCTCCGCGCACAGAACAAGCCCACCACCGCCGGCGAGATGCCATCCCACACCCTCCTCTCCTCCGTCGAATCGGCACACGGCGTCTCGGACGTCAACCACGTCGCATGGTGCAAGCTCTCGCCCGCTAAGGCTGCCGATACCCTTCGGCGGTTGGAGGGAGGCGAGGATGAGGAGGAAGGAGCAGACGGAGAGGAGAAGATGGATACGGAGCAAAAGGCGCCAGAGGAGGACCCACGGTGGAAGGGAGTGGAGAATATGTTTGCTAGTGCGGGTGATGATGGAGCGGTCAAGGTGTGGGTGGTGGACGAGGAGGGCTTGAAGCCAACAGCAGCAGCCGACGAGACGAAGGAATAGAATCTCTCCGTTCGCTCGCTCTTCTTCGCGTCACGACCCGCGAATAGGCTACAAGAGAGGCGAATGAATTGTACAACAGAACTAACTGCTCCTGCTTCCGCTTTCAATAATATCTCTCCTCCCCCTTCATACCGCAACCCTCGTATCCTTGCCCTCGCCGATGAACGTCGGCCTCCTCTCCAGCGCCGAAGGTGTCGTCGCTTCGTCCTCGTCGTTTGCGTTCGGGTCAAGGAAATCGTCCTGCGCTGGTAGTTTGACCGGGTCCTCGTGCTCGTTGTCGGGACTCGCAGGCCGAGATTTGGCGGCGAGGAGCCAGGGGTGGTGTAGCGCTTCGGCGGCCGTCATGCGGTGGTCGGGGTCCACCACGAGTAGCTTGCGAATAAAGTCCTTGGCTATAAGGTGATGGAGAGAGGTAAGCATCAAGGACGAGGGGGAAGAAGGTAAACGCACCCTCCTCTGAAACTCCCTCCCAAGTACGAGGAAAGTAGAGCTCAGTCGTCCGTGCTTCCTCGGCAATCTGTGTAGGAATAGTCGCTCGATATGGGAACCTCCCTCCCATCATCGCAAAAGTGATGACACTGCGCCATCAAACGAGTTAGCTCTTTCTCCACTTCGCCGAACTCCTCGCCCCTTCCCACGACTCACCCCAAGCTCCAGCAATCAGCGGGGAAGCCATACCCATCGCTTGAGTACATCTCGGGTGCACTGTAGCCTGCTGAACCGGCGATGACATGCAGCTTCTGGTCTGGCTTGATCTCGACGGCGAGTCCAAAATCCGAGACGACACAGTCATCGTGCCCCGCGCCGTTTTGCCCCGGTGGGCTGCGGTAGAGGACCTGTTATCGAAGTAGGTTTAGTGAGAGGTCGAGCGCAACGACAGCGAGACGTACATTCTCGGGCTTGAGATCTCGGTGCACGACGCCGCGAGAGGCGAGGTAGGCGACGGCATCCTGTTCGCGCCCGTTCGTCAGTCTGGATTCTCTGCACGCTTGAGTAGAGGAGGCTCACCACCAGTGCATACGTAACTTCCCTCGCCTCCTCTTCCCCAAACCTCCCCACATCAATCAAATGCTCGTACAGCTCTCCTCCCGCCGCGAGCTCGAAAACGAGGTAGAACTTGTCCCTCGACTCGAACCATTCGCGAAGGTGGACGATGTGAGGGTGTACTAGAGTTGCTAGCGAGTTCTGTCGAGTGACTTGGGTTGGGATGTCGCTGATCTTGGCCTGCAAGGGAGGAGAGTCGCGTGAGCAGAGGAAAGGGGGAGAGGAGGGTGCAGAGCGACCTTGGGGATGATCTTGATAGCCACCTGTAATGCAATACTGGTTAGCTACTCCTTCCCTACAGCTAGCGGTCGCTGGACTCGCCTCATCTCCGGTCTCTAATGACGTTGCCTGCTTCACCTCGCCAAAACCGCCGCTGTGGAGCACCCAGATGTCAGTCTGACTTGATACAATCCTACTGAGCAGCCGACTCACGCTCCCAGGTGACGGCCGATGCGGTATTGCCTCTTCCTCTTGCTGTTTGCACGAGCGAAAGCGCCGCGCGGAAAGGCGGGGAAGTCAGGATGACATTCGCGAGGGCTACTGCCAGGGTACAGAGGGGTGGAAACGTACTGTGAGGCCGGCTGGCCAGTTAGGTAGTCTAGCATTGGGTGCTCAGGCGTAGGAGGAAGTGAGAGATGAGCGAGACGAAGCGGGAGGAGGAGAACGGCGGAGCACGACAAGCTCCGAGGGCAACTTTCGGTGGTGATTTTCAGGCCGAAACTCTGTTGGGTCAAGGCTAAGTTGGTGTTGCTGGTGAAGGAGAGAAGAGCTTTGCTGGAAAAGGGAAAACTCGCTCGTCGACGCCTGGCGCCGAACTCCGCCTTCACCGAGCTCCGGGTGATCAGCCGACCGAACTGCCCATGTCGGCCAAGATTTCGACTTTTCGCCTGCATGATCCGCTGAGAGGCAAGAATTTGTGATTGGACTGACTCCCTCTTCACCTGGACGAGCCTCTCCCCTTCCACTTCCGGGCTCGACGACGTCTGTACTCTTACTTCCTTCCTCGCAAAGGACTCGCGTTTCTTCTTTCAATGTTCCTTTGAAAAGATGATTGGCTACACCTTAGTGACTTACGTATGAGGGTACGGAGCGGCAAGAATGCTATGCGAAAGCGAACCGGCGCCTCCGCCGAGCACCGAGCACCGAGCTTCTTCGCCTTGGAGGTCTTGCAAGACGACAGGAGGAAGCTAGAGTGACAATGAGTCTCAATGCAGAAAGATCAGAGAGTCTCAAGAGAGCCATTTGAGCGCTTGCCTCCCTGACGCCCGCCGCCCGCGAAGCGCCATCGCCGAGCTTGACGTTTCGCGTTCTTGGAAGAGCTGTAGGGAGGTCAAAGAAGCCTCAGAAAGGACGGGTTTTTTCTCTGTATTTCATCACGCTTTCCACTCGCTCTTCGGAGCTGGCTCAGCACCCTTCGAGGAGAAGGGAAAGGGGAAAGTTCGAAAGCTCGAATCTCCTCTTGTTCTCCCACACCTCTGAGCTCGAGTCGCCTCACCTTCACCTCCCTCCAAGCTACTAGCAGTGAGTCGCATCCGGCTTGAACGCTCTTCATCAGCAGTAGCTGACCCTCCTGGCTGACCTACAGCCTCCCACCACTCTCTCAAAGCAAAAATGGGCTGCTGGGGATTCGGGCTCTTCCAATCCGACTCGGACCTCGACCTCATCGGCGAGATCGACGGCATCGCTCAAGCCCACCTCCCATCCGACTCGTCCCTCCAATACCCCGAGAATCGCGACGCCGTCCGCGATGCCCTCGACGGAGGTGCTCTCTCCCAAATCCTCCCTCACTTCTCCAACAGCCCTCCGGCCACCGTCTACACCATCGTCATGGCGATGCAGCTCGGATGCAAGATCTCGGATGAGCAGCGCAAGACGTTGGGCAAGCAGGTGAAGAAGGGAATGTTCTACGACGTCGCCCAGCAGCAAGTCGAGAGGGCGGTCAAGGAGTACCCCAACGACGGAACGCCCTGGGAGTTCAACAGCGTCGGTCTCCTCGACACGATGTCCCTCAAAGGCGCCGGCGTCACGGACGAGCAGCTGGACAAGTTCATGGTATCGGGCGATACGAACGAGCTCGGTCTCGGTCAAAAGTAGGCGGATTTGCTTTCTTCTCTAGCGTAACTTCCTCCCCCTTTCTCCGTCTAACCCTCTCGCCCACCCCCCTCGTCTTTCGTTTGAAGCGTGTGCGCCGACTCGCCTCTTCGTCTTCGGCCTCGGTCTTGATAGCCTCGTAGTCAGCTAGTCTCGAAATCGGAACATTTCTCTCTCAGGTACTGTATCGCAAAGCCGAGAGTGCGAGGGAGAAGAGCTTAGCAGCTCGATTACGAGAGAAGTACAGCAAGAGATAAAGAACGACTCGGACACCTGTCCCTCGGTTCGGCTTTCCCCTTCAAACCGAAAGGCCAACCTTGATAAACGTCCAAGGCATGGCAATCGATGCGATCCATCCGATTCCAGCGTACTGCGAGTGAAAAGCAGCCTCGAGGTCAGTTTCGATTGTACAGCGACCGAAAGTCAACGCTCGAGGCTCGAGCTCCGACTCACCACAAACACCTTCGTCAAGACATCGGCGTCCCTCCTGACTCCATCTCCTCCATCATGCCTGTGTCCAGCAGCTTGCTTTGCTCCCGCATACTCTTCGGCTGCGGCACTCTTCTTCGCCGACCGAACCTTTTCCAAAGGGTCCTCAATTGCTCCGATTGTGCGATTGCGGAGGGAAGGAGGTAGGCTTCGGGTGGAAGAGGACGAGGGCGGGGACGAGTCGGCGGAGTCTGGTCCTTCGAGCTCGTGAAGAGAGGGAAGGTCGAGGATTGAGGGGATAGGGTGGAGACCGTCAGTCTTCTTGTAGGCGTCGTCTGCGAGAGAGGTGGAGCCGTTAGCATGGGCAGCATCAACAGATAAAGAGCGGAGTCAAGTCTCACACTTGGTAGCCTCCAGGTAGTGTCGTCGAGGGAGGAGGAAGGAGGAGAAGAAGCGGAAGACGGGAGGGAGGATGGCGTGGCAAACCTCCTTGGCCACGAGTCGCCAGGTGAAGATGGAGAGGACGCCTGTAAATCAAAGAAGAGTCGTCAGCAAGCGCTCGTCTCGTCAAGTATGCTCTCACTCACCAATCAAGAGCTTCGCCAACACCGCCGCTCCCCAGACACTGTTCCTCAATGGTGAGTCGAAGGCGGCTCCGACGGTGGATTCGAAAAAGTTGGTGGGACACCAGTTGCGTCCGATGACCAACCCTGCGACGACCGAGAGGAATGCAACGGCGTCCTCAAAGCAGGGGCAGTCCTCGGCGGGAGCAGGATGGACGAAGACGAGGAAGAGGGTCGCAGGGATCATGGTGGCGGTTACTGCACGGTCAGACGAGGTGAGCAAGCGCTCTTGTATTGTATGTAGTAAGAAAAGAACGAACCTAGCCAGCCTGAAGTGACGGTGAAAGTCTCGACGATATCCTCCAGCAGCCAGTAGCCGAGCCAGCAGAGCGCGCCCATGATCGAGCCGACCGTGATGTCCACCATGGAGTGCTATAGATGTAGGACACGGTGAGCTTGATCCTCCTCTCCCATATCAAATCGACACTCACCATGCCGGTGTAGAGTCGGCCGAAGACGACCGAGACGGTGATGATGGTCAAGGCGAGGTAGACGAGGGTGTTGAGGATCGAATGACCAGGGTTGTGGCGCCAAAGGAGCTCGCCAAAGTACAGCGCCATCGATACCGTGGTACTGTTGCGAAGGGGGTCAGCTCGGCCGTTTCGGTTCGAGTCGAGAGGCGAGCTGAGACTCACGTCGAGTGCGTCGAGGGGAAGCCATACTCCAGTGCATGATTGCCGACCGACAGCCTCACTAGCGGTGGAGAGAAGGGTCTCGGTACACAGAAGAGATCCTTGAGCACCGAGGTGAGGTATCCTCCAGCGGCGAGGACGTAGAGCAGGCTACGGAGGTTCGATAGATCAGCAGGAGCTGGTCGGAGTGCACGGGATCGCTACGTACCCTCGTCCAACATCGCCGTGACCGAACCAGAAGGGCATGGGAACGCAAATCATGAAGAAGGAGTGAGTGCCGAGGAGGGACGACTTGACAAAGTACTCGTCCAGCGCCGGGGTCCTCCAGGTCTGTGGTGCAGCAGGAGCATAAATAGGTTGATCAGTAGTTGTCCTGCCGCTGCATCCCTCGTCCTCGAGCTCCCTTCCGAGCTGCCCTACAGCGCTCTTCCCGCTCAGTCCTCCCTGCGCTAAACACGCCTCAACGTCGCTACCGTTCACTCACCTGAATCGCCTGCAAGTAGGGCATCTCCTTCTCCAAGCTCTTGACCGCCATGAGCCTCACGCGATCCCTCCACCCTGGCAGCAGCTTGGCGTAGACGCTGGGCTCCAGTCTCCCAAGCGCGACCTCTCGCGGCTCGACCACCTCGTCCACTGTGCGCTCCTTGTCCTCCAGATCATCGGCGAGGTGCACTAACGGTAATGACGGAGCTGGTGTAGTCGACCGAGAGAGAGGCGAAGAGATGAGAGGCGACGAAGAAGGCGAGGATGGGCGCGGTGAGGGGACAATAGGTGAAAGGGTACGGGAAGGCGGTGCCATGATGTAGGTGAGCAGCAGAGGTGAATTGGCCTCTTTTTCGTGCCGGCTGAGACGAGAGCGCGAGATGAAGAGCAGACGACGAAGGCGAAGAGAGAAAGGCCGAAGCAGGCTCTCAGTGTCAAAACAAGCCCTCGCGACGGGAGGTCGGTAAAGCTGCTAAAGGAGTTCTTGTTACATCGAGCTAGGCATCTGCGCCTAGTTGAAGAGCTTGTTGGACGAAGTGTTGGCATCACCGGCCTTGCGCAACACCTGCAAGCGGGGAAACGAGAGCGGGGAGAGTGAGCATGCCGTCGAGCTGTACAAGAGCGAAGAAAAAGGCTCACCTTGGCAACCGACAGCTCAAAGTCCTCCTGAGTAACGTGTTGACGCCTCTCGCGAAGAGCGTACATTCCTGTGGCGAGCAGCAACGTTAGCCTTCGTTCGGCGATGGCTACAAGGACGACCACCAAACTCACCAGCCTCGGTACAGATACCGCGAACCTCGGCTCCACTGCAATTGCCCATCTTCTCGGCCAATGCTCGCAGGTTGATACCGCGCTGAAGAGACATCTGTGCGCCGGAGAGGGAAGGGGTCAGCTCGGCGCTCGTCTAAAGCGAGAGCGGCGAAAGCAGCGCACCTTGCGAGAGTGAATGCGGAGAATAGAAACGCGAGCTTCGGGTCTGGTGGGATGCAATGAGATCAGCGGGGAGCGCGAGAGACGAATAAGTTCGACCTTACCCTGGGGGAGGGAACTCGATCTTCCTGTCTATCCGACCGGGACGAAGGAGAGCAGAGTCGAGAATGTCGATGCGGTTGGTGGCCATGATGACCTGTGTACGAGCGCAACAACGTCAGCTTGGTCGCCTCTCGACCGAGCGACGAGAGCGGGCCCACCTTGATGTTCTTGGTCGCCTCGAATCCGTCCAGCTGATTCAGCAGCTCAAGCATCGTCCTCTGCACCTCGGAATCTCCTCCACCGCTGCCTGATTCTCCACGCGAGGATCCAATCGAGTCGATCTCGTCCATGAAGATGAGGGAAGGGGCATGCTCTCGGGCCATGACGAACAGCTCACGAACCTGTAGCAGAACAGCGGTGAGTTTCCGGAGACGATGAGTACGAGCAAGTGAAGCGCAACGTACCATCCTCGAACCCTCTCCAATGTACTTCTGCACCAGCTCGGAACCGCTGACCCTGATGAACTTGCAGTCGGTGTGGTGGGCGACGGCCCTCGCCAGCAGAGTCTTTCCGGTTCCGGGGGGACCATAGAGGAGCACACCCTTGGGCTGGGCGATACCGAGGGCATCAAACAGCTCGGGGTGCTTGACGGGGAGCTCGATGACCTCCTTGATCTCCTTGATTTGCTGGTCGAGACCTCCCACCATGTCGTAGGTCGAGTCGGGCACCTTCTCGACCATCATGAGGGCGACTAGAGGATCTTGCTTGGTAGGGAGAATCGAGTGGAGTTGGTCTGCGAAGGAGGCGAAGCGAGCGCGCTTGCGTCGTCAGTGGCCCGTCCACCTTGCTTCTGCACCATTCCAGCTCGCCGACTTACAGGAATCGGAGCGGAGGGCGACACGGAGGTTGGGAGTGAGCTGAGCAACGTCGATACTAGGCGCAAAGTCGACGACTGAGGAGCAGCGACGGGCGAGGCGAGCGTGAACGCGTCAGCTTCCGTCTCGAGGCGACTGTGTAGCTCGACAGAAGGGCTCACCATATTTGCCTTCTGGCTGCACCTTTACGAGCACCTTCTTCTTGCCCATCACCTTGACGACTTCTCCAACATAAGACCCAGGCTCTTGCAAGAGCTGCAGCTCCTCACGTAGCAGGCGAACTGGTTCAAGGGTGAGTGTCAGCGTTTCCGCTGAGACGAAGGGGAGTAGTAGCTGTAGCTCACCTCGAGCGTTTAGAGTGTTGCGCTGAGCCTCCAAGCGGCGCAAGTTCTGAGTCTTTGCGTTGATGGTGAGCTCAGCGGCTTCGATCTTGGACTGAAAGTACGAGGTGACGCCGCCGTAGGACTTTGGTGGCAAAGCTGCACCCAATGAGGGCATAGTGGGTGCTACAGCTAATCCTGGCATGGGCGCAGGCGAGTCGAATCGAGGGAGAAGAGACGAGGTGAGATGGGGGGAGGAGAGGAGAAGCGAGAGCTTCGACTCGCGGGCAGGGGAGACGAGTTGACCCCTTTTCAATCACTCGTCTTTGTTTGGGACTTGTAGGAGTATAGACTAGAATCGACTGCTCTGCTTTACTCTACAGCCCCATCTGCAGCCTCTACAGACGAACGCTGCTCGCGCATCTTCTCCTCTTCGGCGAAGTCGTCGCCAGCTCCGCTCTTCTCTCTCCCGCCTCTCGCTGCTCTTGCTTCCGTCTTTCAGTCACCAGTATCTATCGCAGCCTGTAGCACACCATCCTCATCAGATCGACACCGGCTATCGCCTATTCCCTCTCCCCGCATCCCGCGCCTCGCTCCAAGCAGCCAACATCTCCCTTCGCCGTCAACGTCCTTCTCTTCGTCTCCAATACCTCAACCTACATCCTCTCATCCCATGGCACCCTTCTCCCAGGCTCGAACGACCGAGCTGCTCTACAAACGCCGGGACGGGACGGCCGTGTACCGAGCACACATCGACGTCCAGTGGAGCGTCTTTGGGTGAGTGTATCCCCTCTGCTGCTTCGCTAGACCCGAACTAACTCTGATTTTGTGCCCTACAGCAACCCGCACGGCGGCTATCTTCTCGCGGTCATCATCGACGCTCTCTCGAAGCATCAAGCCGAGAGCAACTTGAAGCCTCATCATCCGGATCCTGCTCACCTCATGACCCAGTTTCTGCAAGGGACCAAGCCTGGTAGAGCAGAGATTCACGTCAAGGTAGATTCTCGCCCGGGACTGCTTCATCTCGGCGCTGCTGACCCTGGTCTTTCTCGGCGTTGACAGGTCCTCCGAATTGGCAAGTCGTGGACGAACCTCAGGGCTGAGCTGTATCAAGAGGGCAGTCTCGTCATCACGTCGCTCGCCCTCTACACCGTCATGCCTTCCCTACCCCTCAGCCCGACACCCGAGCCGTTCAGCACCGTCAATCAAACGCTCCTTCCCCTCACACCCTCTCCCTACGCTCCCCTCACCCCCTTCGTCACTCATCCCGCTCTATGTGATCCTACGCCACAGAGCGATGAAGTACATCGAAGATGGAGCAGCAACAGCGTGTTTTGGTTCCTCCCCGAGCGCATCAAGTGGGCCGAAGATCTCGGCATCAAGGCAAGGAGGGAGGGAAAGGCTGAAGGGCAGCAGAAAGGGGAGAGTTTGAAGTTGGAATGGGGAGCTTGGTGTGAGATGACGGACGAGGGGGAAGAAGCGGATCATGCAACCTTGCCGTGAGTCGGTCGTCTACTCGAGCTTCAAGTTCGGCGATGCTCTTGCAAGAGCGGTTTACTAACCCGTTTCCTCCTCTTGCGACGATAGCTTCTGGGCCGACATGATGTCTTCCATTCCCGAACTGTTCCCTCCACGCCAGCGAGTCGATCCACAGTATGTTCGTTCTCGCTCCCTGCTGCTGGCTCAGCACTCGCTGAACCTTCGCTACTTCTGCAGCTACTACCCGACCCTCTCGCTTTCCCTACAATTCCACTGCCGCCTCCCTCTTCCTCCTTCCTCCCCCTACCTTGCATCACCGCGGACCGTAGGCTGCTATTCGCACGGCTCGGTCATTCAGCAAGGTCGGCACGAGCAGCTTGTCGAAGTGTGGTCGGCGCCTGGACCGATCGGAGAGGGCGAGGTGCAGGATGAGTGGAGGAAGCGATGCGTGCCCTTGCTGACCTCAACTCAGATTGCGTTGAGCGTTGGCACAGGCAAGATGGCAGGACGGACCAAGCCGAGCAAGTTGTAGAGCGAGACGCGGCCTTAGACATCGAGTAGACCATTGAATGATGTACAACATGTTGCATCTTCTTATCGACTGCTACTGCCCTGCCTCAGATCTCCTTCTCGCGAGCAATGTCGAAGCGCTGACCTTCCTCCTTCTGCTCGGAGCGACGGCGAAAGCGTCAGCAGCTGCTCGTCTAGACTAGGAGAGAGATCCGTTGACTCACCCTCACTACATAATCCGCCAGCGCCACGAACGCCGCACTCATCTCCTCGCCCGAGGGACGAATCTGAGCGGGAGGCAGGAGGAAGCCAAAGATGCCTCCGCGCAACTCGACCGAGAAGGACCAACGAATCTTGCCGACGGCATCTGTTGGTCGTTTTGACACGCTTAGAAGAAGTGGAGCGGAGAAAGAAGAAAGGAGAGGACAACTCACAGGTCCAATCAATCGAATCGCCCGGCGCCGTCAAGCTCACTTCGCAGACGCTGCCGACCTCGAAGTTCTTGCCGTGCACCGCACGAAGGGCTTTGGCGGCCCAGACGACTCCTTCAAAATGGTTTTCCTCGTCGGGTGACGAGCGCGAACAGGAGTAGGAGAAGGGGAACATGACTGACGGGGGAGGGAGCGCCGAGTTAGCGCGAACGCCGAGGTGGGAAAGGCGAAGGTCAAACTTACTCATCTGCCCAAACGAGTGCACATCAAGGAAACCCTTGACGTTGTTCTTCTTCTCCAGTAGATAGTCCCTCACAGCCCTCAACTCGGGACTCTCGAACGGCCCCTCGCCTGCGTAGGCGTCGGAGCAAGGGTTCGGCCTACTTCCTGACGCCCACTTGAACCCCCAGTTTCGGTTCATATCCACTCCGTAGCATCCGTCTCCCGTCGGCTGTCGGTTCTTGCGCCAAAGGCGATCGCCCTCGGTCGCCCAAGTCCACGAGTATCCGTCGGGGTTGAGCGTGGGAATGAAGGTGAATTCGACAGTATCGAGGAGGTGCGCGGCGGTGGGGCGAGAGTAGGTGCGGTGCGAGTGCGAAGGGTAGGGCACGTAGACGGTCGAGAGGAGGAGGTCATGGATGAGGTAGAGGACGACCGAGGGTGCGATCCACTGTGCGAGAGGAAGCCGCTAGGTCAGCGCGGGGGATGGCAGAGCACGAGCAGGAGAGCGCGCACCTCGCGAGCATGCTGACCACCGGCTACGACGAAGCCGAGCTTCTTGTGGATCTTGTGCTTCTTGTGCTTGAGGGCGTGGATGCCGTCCGAGTCCTCGAAATGGCTGTCCACGACATCGTCCTGCGACCTGGAAACAGTAGGCGTGTAGCTCTGATTGGTAACTGTGGATTCAACGCGGTCAGCTCACCCCCTTTGCAGTCCCGCGAGCGCAACCATCTCCCCACTCGCCTCGCTCGTGACGCACCTTTGAGTCCCAAGATGTCTTTGCCCTCGGCCGATTCTCCCACCTTGACGATGTGGGCATAGTCTGAGAACTCTTCCTCGAACCGCCTCAGGATCTGGTACAGCGCGTCGAGCGAGTGGTAGCTGTCATGAATCGGGTCGTCGAGCGCTTGCAATCGGGTGCTCGAGAGGTTGGCGACCGCTGCTTCCGAGTGTTGGAGGTTGAATGTTGGAGTGAGAGTTGTGGAGTCGAGATGGTCTGCGATGGAAGGGAGGAGGACGTCGAGGGCTGACGGCGAGAGATGGGAGGAGGAGAGCTGCTCGTGTTGCGAGGGAGAGAGGCGGAGAGTAGTGTGTTGAGGCGTGGTTGACCATACGTCAAAGTTGTTGTCGTCCAGCCATGCTACGGCTTCCTCCGCAGCTGAGCGAGACGGCCACGAGAGGCGAACCAGCTGCTCTTGGTGGAGGTGGGGAGCGAAAGGGAGCTGTTGTGCTTGAATGTAGGATGGTAGTGCTGTGCAGACGAGTGCCAGCAGGGTCGCTTTGAGCCCTAGCATTGTCGTTGGTGCGCGACGAGGTGAGACGTAGGAGGGTGACCCTCACTTGGGCGAAGTCGATCGCTTGGGCAGCTGCTGGGCCATGGGGCAGCTGCTGGGCCATGGGGCAGCTGCTGGGCCATGGGGCAGCTGCTGGGCCATGGGCCAGCAGCCGAGTCGATTCATCTCTATGCTGAATGTTCGGGCCTTGCTGTAGTCAGACGTGAAATGCGTTCAAATGCTACCGAGGGTCGGCTGCTGCAGGTGAAGCGGTGGGGCTGCGGTGGAGATCCTCAAGACTCGGAGCTCGGTGCTCGATCGCGTTCTTAGGTCTACGCCGTAGGCTGCAGCGGACACGTTGGAGGAAGGGGTAGAGATTACTCTTGTAGCGCATGGGGAGCCCGTCAATGTCACCCCTCCGCTCCCAACAGTCTTGCAGCACGGACTAGCAACGCTTCGGCGCTCTTCGCAGACTTCAAGGTCAAGCCCGCCCCCTTATCGGCCATCAATGACTTAAGTTGGGCGTTCAGCAGCAACACTACCATCACTTCATCCACGTCATCCACAGTAAGCTCCTCTGTCTTCCGTTTTGGGCTCCAGAGCTGGTCTGACCTGTTTGGCTTCGGCGTAGCGCACCACTCGTCTGTACGCTTATCCTGTCAGTAGCTCTCTTCTCTCTCTCTCGTCTTGAGTATCAATCTCTGTTTAAGCCCGTGAAGAGAGCTCTCCTGTCCCCAAGAGTTCTCTTCATTGAACGAGGTGAATCCCCTGCTCTCGGCGTTCGCTCCTCGCTTTGGGCTTTCCCCGTTCGCACCTCTCAGCTCGTCTAAGGCTCTCGCTTGATGTCTAGACATCCCTCCCATCCATTTTTACCTTCATCCCTCAGCCCAACCCAGACCCATCGGGGAAACCCTCCCTCGGACGGGAAATGAGGCTTGCGCTCGGTGCAGCAGAAGAGGGAGAAGCACGGTGTTTCAAGCTCAAGTGGCTGCTACATCGTCGCTCTAGTGGCGTTAGCTACTCAGCTGAAGTGTGCGTAGTCTTTTACGTGCATTCTGCCTGGACCTACGCTGGGGAGTAACGGTGGTCGGCTTGACTCTTGAAGAGGCGCGGGCGCCGTGTTTTGGACTCCCAGGGCTCAGAGCAAGCGTCACCAGGGAGTATCAGCAGGGTCTTGATTCGTTCCAGAGGGGATGAATTGGGATGTACGAGTTTGTACAGCAGCTGGTGCAAGGAGGAAGCGACAAGAGCTGCAGTCCTTGAGGAAAATTGGCCGGCATCATGAGTAACAATCTTTGAAATAGCCTTCAACTTGATTTCCTCATTCGTCCAGTGGTTTAGGATAGTCGCTTTTCATGCAGCTTCGGCTTATGAGCGCGATCGACCCGGGTTCGATCCCCGGATGGGGAGCATTTCCTTTTGCTGGCTGAACCTGCTAGCATTAACTTGCAAGTCATGGTGGGATGGATGTGCCCCCTTGTCTCCCTTTTTGCCTGCAGAGGCAAGCCTCATAACTGCCACTGCTGCTCTGTTGTGCAAGTACTCTTCTGGTTATCTGCTGTGTTTCGATGTAGCACTCTCTTCTTGACAAAAGGGGTGAGTGCGCACTAGAGGTGAAGGAAGGAAGGGAGAGTGGAGGGAAGGAGGTGGAGGGGAGGATGTGGTTGGGGAGGAGAACGCTGAGCAGCACCAGGAGCAGCAACAGGACAAGCAGCAGGATGACCACCCCTCCCTCCTCAATTACAGCAACATTTTTGCCTGTTCAGACAAGTCTCCTTCCACTTTGCCTTGCTCAACTCCCTCCCTTGTTAAGGTTGTTGCAGTTCAGGAAGCTACTACTACCACTACTACTACTGGCAACTTCCAAGATTAACCTACTCTTGACCCTAAGAAGTGCAGGATCCAGTGGTCTTTGTCGGCCAACTCCGAGCAGCTCAGCGAGGTCAAGGTCTTCGTTGCTGCCAACATCAAGGATATTGAGCAGGAGATTCAGGCCAACTACCTTGTCATGGACATCATCATCATTGCCTACCTCATTGCCTACCTCCACCTCATGTACCACTGCACCTTCACCTTTTGTCCGGCTCCATTGGCTTCGACCTTCCTCGGCATCGGCCTTCAAGTCCTCACCTTTGCCTTCCTCAACCTCTCCTGGACGTCAAGATCATCGGAAGAGTGATAATCCTCACTAGGGGATTGCTAGAAGGAGTTTGGAGGAGTTTGGGGTGACACCCCTGTGGGGGACTTAGGAGGAGCGGGAGCGGGTTCCCTAGGTTCTTCTTCAGCTCAGTCTGAAGCTTTCGAACCTAGGTGAGTTTGGAGTTTGAGTAGCTTTTGTATGTAACTAGAGCTCAGTCTGAAGCTTTTGAACCTAGTCACCTACACAGTTCTCTCCCTTGTTGTTGTTGTTGCCATGAGGAGCGGTCAGTGGCATGC
>JACWFO010000391.1:0-18181 GCA_019775505.1 Leucosporidium yakuticum
CGAGCCGCTCCTCCCACACCTCCTTCGACTCAACAAGTCCCCGACTCGGAGCTCATCCACTACGGCATCGATCCCGAGATCTACCACGCCTTACCTCGCGACGTGCAGTCGGAGCAGCTGGCGACGGCGAGGAAGAGCAAGTTCGCTCCCAAGCCCGAGAAGCGACAGACGACGCTCAAAGGTCGGTCGAGCAAGGCGGCGTTGAGCAAGGAGCGTAGCAAGAGCAAGAGCAAGTCGACCACACCTCCTCCTCCTCCTTCCGCCATCGACCTCACCATCTCCCCTTCCTCTTCCCCCGCCGGTCCTCCCCTTCGCCCTCCTCCCGCACCCATCTCCACCTTCCTCACCGACGACGAGCTCAACCTCCTCGACTGGGACATCTTCGACTTCCGCTCCTTCTCCTCCTCCTTTCGCAAGCAGCTCACCTCGGAGGGTCGCGAACAGCTCAAACAGCAAGCGAGCCTCACAGTCAAATCCCATCGCCGAGCTCCTCGCGACGCAGGCGCTCAGCGCGCTGGATTGCGCGAGGTTGAGGTTCGCCATTCTGCTCGTTTCATGCATCGCGTGGAGCTCGAGGATATTCGCGACGTCCTCGAGGCGTGGGTGCAGGAGATGAAGGACGAAGGACCTGCCGATCTCGATCTCGACAAGCTGGCCAAGTATCTCGAGAAGTGCATTTCGAGGGATAAGGAGTGTAATGTGGCGAAGGCAATGGATGTCTTGGAGTGGTGGGAGTACCTCTTGGACGAGGAGTGCGGCAGGGAGGCCGAGGCGGAGGGTTCGGCGAGGGTGTGGTGGGATGCCTTGGCGAGGATGAGGTCGAGGGTGCAGGATGCGGTGAGGGTCGCTTACGGGACCACCCTTCTTGTTTAGATTCTTTTGCTCTTGTTGATATACACTACGCTTGACTGGTCTTCGCCTCGAATTACCCGCGAAGTCATCTCGCCCGAATCGTCTCTCGGCGACGAGGAGTGAAGTCCAGAATAAAGCTTAATATCGCAAAGCTACAAGAGGTCGCTACAGCGCATCGATCCAAACTAATCCGCATTCCCGATATGATCTCAATTAAGTCCTGCTATCCCTTTCGACTATTCTCCCTGATTAGACCCTCCTCTCCGCCGCCCTCGATGCGCGAGTCTTGTACCTCTTTCCCGCTTTGACGGAGGGGTGAGGCTTTACCATCGCCCTCATCCCCTTCTCGCTCAGCGGATGATGGCCGTCTTCCCAGCCTTGATCCTCCTCCTGGTCTTCGACGACCAGCTCCCACTCTTCGGCGCTCGACTGGACGGGGGTAGGCTCATTGAGGTCGGCAGAGGAGCGAGGTGATAGCCCAGGGGTAGTAGAGGTAGAGGGAGACCGAGTGAGCCATTGCGTAGGGTGGAAGAGGCGGGAGGTCTTGCTCGGAGAGTGCCTCGAGGTTGAAGTTGGAGTGCTGGCCGAGGCGGAGGTTGAGGTGGAGAGTTCTGGCGTACGAGGATAAGACGAGCTGTAAGGCGATCCGCTAGGCGCCGAATCGGAAGACGAGGGGGACGAGGGCGAAAGAGGAGGAGTAGGGATTTCGGGGAGACGGTCGAAGGAAGGGGCAGGGGTCACGGCTCGCGAGGGCGGTACTGTAGTGCAGGTGACGGTCAGCTCACGAATACGATCCAGTACTGCTCAACTTACGTTCCATCGTCTTGAGCCAGTTGCAGATGAGAGCGTCGTCCTTGGCTGTCAACAAGGGCGGCGGCGGAGGGTCAGCTTCGCTCGGCGATGCTTTGCCGAAAGAGTGACTCACCGAGGAGCTCCACATGATCTCTCGTGTAGATGCTGTACTTCAGATCTCGCCTCCTGTTCCTCTGCTCTTGCTCTGGCGACCTCTGTGGCGAGTCGCGCTCATCTCCTTCGACCACCTCAACGCTCCTCGGGCTCGCGCTCCATCGTTGGTGTATCTGAGTAGTCCCAGCGAGTAGTACGCTCACCGCCTGACTCTGTGGACGAGTTCCTGCTGGCTGGACGACGAACTGGACGCGTTTGGCCATTGGGCGCGAGATGTTGCGGCGAGAGCGACTCTGAGAGCGAGATTGGGAGGGCGACGAGCGGGAGCGGGACAAGGGTGCAGAGTCGGAGGCAGAGGATGAAGTGAAGCACGAGGCGAATGAGCTGGAGGACGACCAAGGTGAAGTCGAAGGCGACGACATGGAAACGCGACGTCCGTCGAGTGTGCGGTAGGAGGCCAAGGCGCTGGAGCTCGAGTTTCAGAGTCCTCGAGGCTTCGGAGTGAGAGGTCTTTCGAGGTGGATTGGCTACAGAAGTATCTAACAGGAACTTTTGAATGCGACTGAAGAGCTCGCAAGCTCTCGTTGACTCGCATACAGCCCCTGCACGTCTCGAAGCCATCGCCGAGCCCCTGCCTTCGCGGTCGAGCTCTCTCGATTTCGCTTGAGCCAGCGTAAAGGCAGAGACGCAAAAATTTGACAGAGCAGCTAGTATCATTCCCTTCTCCACTACCTCGCAAACTTGACCTTCCACCCAAAGCGCTCCACCGACCAGCCGTGCTCCTCGCCGAGCTCCTCCCAATTGCCCGTCCCCCAACACCTTGCCATGATCACCTGACGCAATGTTCCTCGCGAGCGGTCCGCAAGGAGTGATATCACCCCTTCCCTGTCCACCGGGGTCTCAAAGTAAATCGCTGACAGCTGAGGAGGGAGGCGAGGGATTTGAGAGGGAGGGAACGATGGGCCGCCGAGTTGGAGGGACTGAAGGGTCGCGCACTTTGGCAGGATCTCGACAAGATCATCGGGAAGAACGAGAGGAGTGCTGCGTTCGGTAGCGAGGCGGAGGTGTGAGAGGGCGGAAAGTTGACGGAGGTGGGAAGTAGCTTGCTCCACAGAGTCGGGGAAGACCAGGTCGAGCTGGCGGAGAGAGTGGGCGGAGCATCGTACGAGCTCGTCAAAGATTTGAGAAGGAATTGAGGAATATCCGTCGGAGACTTGGAGCGAGTTCAATTCGAAGGGGAACGCCATCTCCTCGTCCGCTTCGAACTCCTCGCACGTGTATAGATGCAGGCGTCGGAGACGAGGCAGTCGCGTCAGGATTTGTGGGAGATCCGGCGTACAGTCGATCTTGAGGTCGACCAAGTTGGGCTCCGCGAGCAGCACCCTGGCGAGAACGGCATGCTGCTCGTCGGAGTACGGGTTTTCGAGACGGAGGCTGGAGATTTTGGGGCAGCTGCCTAGGAATGACCCAGCGAGACGCCCAGAGAGCTCGACCGCACCTTCCCTGTTCCCTACCCAGCGAAGGGTGAGGCTGGTGACCCAGCGCGCGAGATGAGGCGCCTGGGCCAGGGCAGCCTGAAGGGCCCCTCCGTTGCTAATGAACCCTCCATCTTCCGTGTCGGAAAGATCGTCGACATCCGCGTCGTCGAGGATCACGATGATGTCGCGGTAGAGCGCCGAGCGAGCAAAGGGGAGGATGCTCCTCGATGTGAGGCAGAGTCGTCGGAGGGTGGTATAGTCGAGATTGTCGCAATATCCAGCAGCTTCGTCGACGATTTGAGCGAGGAGTTCGAGGGGGAGGTGAGGAGCGGGGGAGACGGAGGGAAGCTCGGCGGAGGTCATCTTGGCCGGTGGAAGGGAGAGAGGTGAGGAGGAGCTTTGAGGGTAGAAGAGGGGAGATCAGCGAGGTCATCGGTAGTCTGTAGCGAGTGAGCACACCTTCAGTCGAGGCGAGGTGCGCGAAGAGACGATGAGCGAGCCGAGCTTCTTCGTCCGAGCGAGCGGCGCCTTCTGCGGGGAGCAATAACAAGGAGAGGTCAGCTTGAGCTCTAGTCCTTCATCCACCGTAGCCCTCGCCGTCTCGCCCAGCCTTCGTCCCCATCCACGTCCGCCGCCTCGACGCTCGACGCGTGTGCTGCACCGCTGTAGCCCTTCTCCTTGCTCCAACGACCAGAAGTAGCACGAGAATAGACTGGTAGCTCACCTGTAGCTATTAAGCGATCTCCACTCGAGCAGCACGTCCTCAGCAAGCTTCAATCCGTCCTTTGAGCGCGATTCGAGAGCGGGGAGGGCTCGTCCTCTCTGTAGCTGAGCGAGTTGGCGGTGGTAGAGCGAGGGCTAGAGTTACGCGTGATGAGCAGCAGTCTCCTGTAGTTGAAGTCGAACGAAGCGCGAAACGAGCAAGTTGACGTAGGAAGCCAAGGCTCGCTTTCGCTTTCCTTGCCGAAGCGGCCGAGCTCGCGAATCGCGCTCTCTTTCCTGCCATCTTCGTCTCTGTCGCTCAGCCACCACCGACAGCTTCGAATAGTCCAGAGGACCTCCCCTAGCTGCCTTACCGCTTCCCTCTGGCCTACAGCTTCTCCCCCACCTGCGCGCCGTGCTCCCTTTCCGCGTCGCCCGGGCTCGGAACGTGTTTCTCTCCAGCTGAACAGGGGCTCCAGTCGAGAGTGAAGGTGAGATTTCATCTGTCTGTGCTCTGGCATTGTAGGAGCGTCAGCAGAAGGAGGATTCGGAATTGAGCCAGGACGAGCGTCGGCGTTCTGGTCGACAATGCTGGACTGGACAGACGAGGAGCCGGTATCCGAGCACGCGAAGCTTCAATATTCAGTCTCGTACTCCCTTCACTCCGATCGAGTCCAAGGTCGCTGACCTTCGCTCACTCCTCGGCGCTCTCAGCTCGGGATCCAGCAAGTGCTCTCCTCGGTCCACCACAAGGCTTCAACCACGCACGAGCACCATTGAGTAGATTTTTGACCATCCGCTGCTCTTAATGAGCCCTCACTGACCTCAACTCCCCGCGCAGCCACCGCCGAACTCCTTCCTTCACCCCGCTCTCAGCAAGATGCCATTCACCCTCCCTCCCGAGCTCCTCCTCATCATCATCGAATCATCATCCGGTTTCCCTGATAACCTCGACACCGATACACTCAGCCGTCTCTGCCTCGTCTCGAGAACGGCACTGGCCGTCGCTCGGCCCATCCTCTACCGCAAGGTCCCCGTCCATCTGGAAAGCGTCGTCCTCAAGACTCGACACCGGTATCATCATATCGTCACTCAAAACCACGTCGGAAACGCTCTCCGTCGCTACACCCACCTCGCTGGCTACGTCGAGCACCTCGAGCTCGGCTTTGAATCCCACCTCTCAAGCAATCAAGGGCTCTGCGAGGCTACACGAACGCTTCTAGGAGACTGCTACCGACTCAATCGACTTCAGATCAACTACAACGACAACGCCAAGGTCATCGAGGAGGTTCTCGGCTCGCTCGCTCGGGAGGAGAACCGTCTCGCATCGAGCGTGACCGAGATTCAAACGGCGTACACTGGGCCCGAGAGCCAAATCTTCCTCCGACGATTCCCTCAACTCCGCTCACTGAAGATTCCCTTCTTCGCCCTCGGTGTAGAAGGCTCGCTCGGCAAACCCTTCCCCTTCCATCTCGAGCGACTCAACCCTCCTCTCGATGCCTCTCCCTCACTCCTACTCACTCTCCTCGCCAACTCCACCTCCACCCTCATCCAGCTCCACGTCAGCTCCTTCCAACTCATCGCCCTCAGCGATCATCTCCGACATTTCACCTCCCTTCGCGACGTCTGGATCACCGTAGGAAGCGAGTACTGCGCCATGGAGGAAGTGGGATTAGTCCTACACACTCTACCGGCGCTGCAGTACCTCAACCTCGCGATTCACTGCACCGTCGCCCTCTGCTTTCGACACCTCCCGCCGCGGCTGCAGCGGTTGGATCTGGAGGGACCGGATTGTGAGGGGGTGATGAGGCTGTTACGGACGAAGACGAGGCATTGCTTGTGCAGGATTGGGGTGCCCGAGAGCGAATGGGAGTCGGGGGAGGTGAAGAGGGCGAAGGAGGTTGGCAGGGAGGTGGGAGTGGAGGTCGTTGAGGTTGTAGATTGGAGAGCATGAGCTGGAAGAAGTCGCTTAGACCACTGAGCTTGCATTAAGACCCTCCTCCGAGCTTGAAGGCCTCCAGCGAGCAAGCAAAGGGCGTAGGAGAGCGAGGCTAGTATCCTCGGCGATGGCAGAGGCGCCGAATCCTTCTCTTCCCGCCGCGAAGATGAGTTCAAGCCTGCATAGATGGCAAAGACGTACAACAAAGACCTCATACTGCTGCAGATGATCTTCCTCCTCCACCCAATCTCCGCCCAACGCCAGCGCCGACGCCCCGCCTACGCCGCTACTCCCGTCTCCCTCAGCGCAGCAATCGTCGCTTCAAACACCTTCTCGCACTCAATCTTGACTCCCCTATCCTCCTCAGTCTCGTCATCATCGAAATTGCCGTACTCCTCGTCAGGGTCCATCGCCGCCTTGGGCTCGGCGTTGAGAGCTTCTGCTACGTCTGCTGAGACAGGTGCGGAGGGTGGAGCGTGGAAGTGGATGGAGAAGGCTTCTTGAGATTGTTGCGAGCCGGGGGAAAGGGGGGAGAGGGCGCGAGAGGTGGTAGAAGGGGAGGCGGAGGGGGAAACGTCCACTTCCTCAAACTCGTCGTCGTCGTCGTCGTCCTCATCTGCCGGGGTGTCGACCTCCATGATCTCGAGATCATCATCGTCTCCATCGTCCATCAAACTCGGCGTACTCCCTACCTCCCCACCATCGACCAACGCCCCCGTTTCATGCTCCCCTTCCTCGCCATTGCTCATTTCCGTCTCCAGCGGCTTCAACCTCGGCTCGACAATCTCTCCTCGAGGGTTGTATTCCTTCCTTCCTTCTCCGCCGTGCACGGAGATCCCGAGAGCGATGGCGAGGGTGGAGCGAATCTCGGTGACGAGGGAGGAGAGACGAGCGCGCTCGGTCCAGCTCAACGGAGCGGCGGTGGTGTCTGCTGGGAGAACAGAGGCGGCTCCAGTGGATGAGTCCCATGCTTGGCCGTGGAGTACTGCTACCCATCCTGCATCGAAACGGCGTAAGGCTCTCCAGACGTCGGGCAGCGTCTCGAGCGGTAGTTCGTAGCCCGTCAAAGCGTCGGGGAGTAGGCCGGTTAATGTGAGGTAATAGGCTGTTCTCAATTCCCGATTAACGGGCGGTATGGTGAGGATGAACGAGAGGAGCGAGAGGACTTGGTCCAGGAAGGATGAGATGGTGGGGAGCTTAGATGAAGGGGAATGTCGCGCTTCAAACGAGCGTTGGAGGGTGGATAGTTCGTTGTCGAGGTACACGATCAAGCGAGTTTCCTGCGCCGAACTGAGCGCTGTAGTCGATGCCATCCTCGGCGAACCGGACTCTGCGGTTGAAGCGAAGGCCAAGAAGCGCCGGCCAAGTTTCGTGGGTCTTGCTCTTGCACAATTCACCTCGTCATCTCATTTATCGACCTACAGCAATGGCTAAAAAGTCCAGCAAAGCCGTCAAGGAGCCCTCGCCTGCTCCTTCCTCCTCCGCTTCGAGCAGCTCCGCCTCGTCCTCCTCAGGCTCTGAGCGCTCTTCCGCTTCGCCCGAGCCCGAACAGCAGCAGCAAGCAGCAGCACCCGTCGTAAACTCGGCGCGTAGCTCGTAAGTCACCCGGCTCTTCGCTGTACCCCAGCAGACGCTTTGAAACGACGCAAAAAAGACTGACCCTTCGCCGACCGCTCTCATAGGAAATACAAGGCGCCCAAGGGTCTCAAGCTTGTCAGCGGAATCGTTGGAAAGAGTGCGATCGACTTTGACGACCTCCAGGCCAACCCCGAGCTCCAGCTGTGGGCTGTCAGGGTTCCCGACGGGGTGCGTCGTCTCTCGCTGCACTTTCGCTTCGCGCGCTGATCGTTTGTACACAGGTCAAGCCTTCTGCCCTCGATGGATTGGTGATCAACCTTCCTACCGACAAGAAGAAGGTCGCCAAGGGTCCTTTGGCCACCTTCACGCCCAAGAAGAGCAGCACCGAGTATGAGGTTCACTTCGCCGATGAGGAGGCGCCTGAGGATGCGGTTGCAGGACAGAAGAGGAAGCGTCAAGAGGGAGGTCACGGTGGAGAGGAGATGAGGAGCTTGGTGCCTTTGCTGCCACAGAAGAGCAAAGGAGACAAGCTGTTCGCTGGTCGGTCTTGTGCTCCTCGGTTGACGTTTCGCCTCCCGTAGCTAACTTGACCTCCTTCTCAACAGCTCCTCAACCTCTCACTCACCACCTTGTCATCACCCGCGCCCTCCCTCCTTCTATCACCTCCCTCCGCCCCTCCTCTACCCTCTCCTCCACTCTCATCGCCTCCCAACCCTCCCCCGTCCCCGGCGCCATCCTCTCGGCCACCGAGCTCCTCCAACCCGAAGTAGTAGCAGCCAAGAAGCTCAAGCGTGAGCAGCCCGAAGGATTGAAGATGAGGATCCTCTTGCCAGGGATGAGGGCCGTCGGCGGTCAGGGTCAATTCGACAACCCTCCGGAAGCGGTCATTCCTGCGCGGTTGGAGAGGGAGGAGGAGGGAGAGCCTGAGGTTAAGATGGATGTGGATGAGGAGGAGACTGAGGTCAAGAGCCCGCAGAAGGAGAAGAAGGCCAAGAAGGAGAAGAAGAGCAAGAAGGTCAAGGAGGCTGAGGAGAGTGATTGAGGAATGGTCGTCCTGGGTCTCGTGTAGGAGTAGATGTAAGCTAGTGCGCATATTTTGGATTTGCTTCTGGTGGCTTGGAGAGTGTGCTTCGCGAAAAAGAGAACCAGCGCCGAGCTTCGGACTCGGGCTGGACGAGCCCTTCCGCGGCTCTGGGTCGCTGTGTTACGGGGCGAGATGCTCTTACAAGCCTCTGAGATGGATACCGAGGCCTTCGAGCTTTTCATCATGCTGCTGCTACTCGGCGAGAAGAGAGGGAGCGAGGTCATTCGCAATCGCCGAAGGGCGGCGGTGTTCTCGCAGTCGTAAGACCATGACTCGAGTACGAACAAGCATGGAAGTTGAAGACCGTACACTCGGCGCTATTCATCTAACCACCGCCTCCCGAACCGCTCGACAAGTCCTCGAGATTCAAGTACTGCGAGCGAGACACCGCACCCTCCTTGCTCTCCGTCCAAAACCATGGCAACGAACCCGGTCAAGCGGGAAGTGGCTCAGCTCGTGGTTATCGTCGTTCGAGGTATGTAGGCGATGATCTCCTGCTCTCCTACACCTGCTAACCTCCCTCCCGCACGCGTTGAACAGCACAGCATCTCGCGGATCCTCACAAGGTCCCTTTGAAGCCCTCTCCGAGCTCAAGGAAGCACAGACTGACTTTTTGTACCTCAACAGTTCTCCAAACAAGACCCTTTCTGCGTTTGCGAGCTCTCCAACTCGACAAAGGGACAAACCAAAGTCGATAAAGGCGGAGGACAGACACCAGTGAGCTTTCGCTGCTCTCACCGCGCTTGAACAGAGCTAATCGACTCTGTAATACAAAGGTATGGGACGACGAGTTCCGCATGACCGTCTATGAGGTGGAAGGAGAGCAGCAGAAGCTCAAGATCACCGTCATGAGGCAGGAGCACAAGCAGGAGAGCGAAGTGGTGGGAGAAGCTTACGTTGCGATTGATGGCAAGTGGAAGGATAACGAATTTGATGGTAAGTCGCTCGCTCTGTACTCTTAGTCTGCTGCTTGCTCGGAGGGAGCAGCAGGCGCGCACGCACTGAAAGTGGGGGCGCGAGCGCGGAGCTGATCCCTCGTTGTTTGGCTGCAGAATGGGTCGAGATTAAGCAGGATGGAAAGTACAAGGGAGAAGTGTTCCTGGAGATGGTGAGCTTTTTCGTATCATTGCCGCTCGTCCCCCGCCCGAGCTGACCTTCGCCGTTTCCGAACAGACGTACTATCCCGCTGTGCTGCCTGCTGTTGGTTTTCTCGCTCATCAAACCAAGCTCAGAGACTGACCTCATCTACGCACAGGCTCCCCTTCAACGGCGGCCTTCCAAACTCGATCCAGCGACTCGCATCGCTCGAGGGCCGATGATCCTCCCCCTTCCCGCCGACAACGCCTCCGGTCGCTTCGTCCCCGCCCCTCGTCCCAAGATCCAACAAGCTCTCGCTCAAAGTCAGAGTGAGGGTCAAGCTTCGCGGCCGGCACCCAACGGTCGACCGCCAGTCCCAGGGAAGGGAGTCAAGGCGCAGGCGTTCGTCGCCACCCCTCCTGCGCCGACGAGGAAACCTCCAGCTTTGCCACTTCCGGGCGATCCTGAACCTCCAGAGATTCCCTCGTTCTTGAGGCCGGGAAGGCAGGGCGTGGCGAAGCCCAAGATGGAGGCGCCGGCCGAGGAGAGCGAGGAAGTGGGAGGAGGAGGACCTCAGTTCCAGCAGCAGCAGCCTCAACAACATGCTCCTCCGCCAGTCGAGCATCACCATCAACAGTGCCAAGCTCAAGTCGCCCCTCACCCTCAGCAGCAACCTCAATTTACACCGCACGCCGCCCCTCAACCTTTCGCCGAGCAAGCTCGCCCCCCTCCACACGGCGTTCCCAACCAGCCTCACTCCGACTCTCAGCTACCGATCCAACAGCCTCACCTGGATGCTCAGCCGACCCAACCTCCCCGCGGTCACTCGATGCCTCAGCCCACGACGAGCGCCCCTCCTCAACAGGCCTCTCAACACCAGCAAGCTCCTCCTCCCCAGCAACACCAGGCACCTCAACCTCACTTCACACCTCATCAAGAGCAGCAGCCTCAGTGGCAGCAGCAGCAGCAGCAACCGGAGCGGCGCTGGAGCGGCCCAGCTTCGCACCCCGGTCAGGTCGCTACCGAGGGTCTGGCGCCACTTGGACGGACAACGGGCGCATTAGGAGCGCCGTCGAGCTTCACCGAGGCTCCTCAACCCTACCAGTCTCAACACTACACCCATTCAACTCAACCGCAGCCATCGCCGACGCCTCAGATTCAGGTGCAAACGACCGGCGCCGTCTTCCCCGCCAACATCCCTCAAGGACCTTACTCGCCCGTCCAAGCGCCCCCTCAGCAGCACCAGCAGCAGTCCTCGTATCGACCTTCACCGTCGCCGGCGCCTGCACCTCCTCAAGCGCAAGCATGGGCGCCCGCTCAGCCGTCGCCGCCTCCCTCGACTCAGGCCTACGGACAAGCGCCCTATCCCGCCATCGCCACGACCTACCCTCCCTCTCACCAGGGTTCCTATCAACCTGCGCCTACCCCTTCGCCCCAATTTCAAGCTCATCACGCTCCGGCACCACCTCCCCTCCAACACCACCGCTCGCAATCCCCTCCCGTCGTCTCACAGCAGCCTCACTTCGCTCCCGTGGCTCCTCAGTCCCCTTACCGCCCTTCCACCGTCCAACCCCAACAGCAGCAGCAGTACTATCAACCTCCCGCCCACCCAGCAACCGGACCTCGGCGCTCGTCGTCCCTCGACTCCGACTCGGTACCCCTCCCTGGCGCCTACAAGCCCGCCGCCGCCGCCCCTCCTCCTCTTCCACCCAAGACACCTCTCGCACCTCCACTTCCACCTCCACCTCCCCCTCGCTCACCTTCACCTCAAGCTCCTCCGACCCCTCCTCGTCGCCTTCGCGCCGACACACCGCCGAGGGCTCCTAGTCCTGCCGTTCCCGCTGGCAGGACCAAGTTGGAGGAGTTTGAGAGGGAGCAGCAGGCTGAGAGGGAGAGGAGGAGGATCGAGGAGAGGGAGAGGGCGCAGGCGCAGGGTCGTGAGGACGACGGCGACGAGGAGGATCGGTTTGATGATGCCGAGCCACCGCCACCGGTTTATAGCGCCAAAGCGACGGCGGCGGAGAAGGGGAAGGGACCTGCTACGTCTGCGGCTGCGACGGGCGATAGTAAGCGGACGACTTCGACTGCCGCTTCGACGCCGACCGCCTCATCTTCCTCCTCCTCCGCCGCCGCCAACGTCTCATCTTCCACCTCCTCTTCGGCCTCTCGCATCCACGCTGGTCAAGCAGCACTCGCCCAACGTATTCAGCAGGAGCGGGAGGATGCACGTATGGCAGCGGCACTGGCTCGCGAGAATGAGCGCCGAGAAGCCGAGCGCAAGGAGCGGGAGAAGAGGGCTGACGAGGAATTTGCTAGGATGATGAGGGAGGAGGAGAGGTTACAGGCTGAGAGAGAGGCGAGGGAGAGGGAGGATGAAGAATTGGCTAAGAGGATGGCGGAGGAGGGTGTTGGTGAGGAGGAAGCCAGGAGGAGGAGGGAGGAACAGGATGAGGAGTTGGCGAGGAGTTTGGCTGAGTCGTCGTGAACGTGTAGTATGGTATGAACAGGCGGTTTCGACGAGACTTCCATGCAGCGAAGAAGCGGTCGAAGGCGCGTCAAATGTTCGACGAAATAGAACGATCGGTCAACCTCTTGCTGCCCCTTTCACTCGCAGCCCAAGCGAACCTTGTTCGAGAGCGCCAACTGCTTTCGCTCTTTCCACCAACTCGTCTTCATCGTTAACTTCTCGAGCGAAACATCTGGATTGACGGACCAGCTACAACCTACTCGACTACAGACCGCCGTTCGGCTTTCCCCTTTCAACCCCACTTCAGCTCCTCCAAGCCTTCGCTCAACTCGCACCTTTCGCCTCGCTCGATGTCGTCCGCCGCGGCGTCCAGCTCGGGCAACTCGGCTGTATCTGGCTTAGGCATCACTTTTCATCCTTCTCCCATCGTACCCCATGCCCAGCACCAGCAGCAAGACGGGCGCGATTTCCACCAGCACATCGCTCAACAACAGCCGTATGCGCAGCCTCGCTCGCTGCAGCATTCCATCTCTTACGACGATGGACTTAATGGAAGGGTAACGATGGATCGGTACAGCCAACCCATGATCAAGGGCGATTCGAGCGATTCAAACGGTCAACGAAGGGTTCGCATCGCTGCCGGCACGCCCGAAGTGCTAGGCAAGGAGCAACATCATGGCATGTACCAGCAGCAACATCACCAGCTCTCTCCCTTGTCGGAATTTGAGCATTCGTCGGAATCCGACTCGGCGTTCGACTACTCGCCTGCATCCCTCTCCTCGCTCCCTTCTTCGACCAACTCGGGCGCCGGACCCTACGCCCATCAATTCCCTCAACCTGGACAGCTTCGACACGCTCAGAGTATGCAGGAGATTCACTACAACCCCTACGCCTACCACTACTCCGCTCCCCCGATGGAGTACACCCACTCGCAACCCTTCGCACCTCAACCTCAGTACCAACCTCAGCAGTACACCTCCTACCACCGCCCTCACCCCGTTCACGAGGAGGAGGAAGAGGAACCTACTCCCGCCCCTGCACCGGCGCCTACCCCATCTCGACTCCCCGCCTTCCTCCAAGACCGTCGGCGACAGCCTTCGCTCGCTCGGCCCAAGTCGATGCTCGAGCTCGGTCAGCTCCAAGCTCTCCAATCCATCGAGCAACGCTCACAGGCGCCCGAGCTCATCCATTCCTACCACTACGGCGGAGCTACGAGCTCGCAAGGTCACCAGGCGCCCGAGGAGGAGGAATCGGACGACGATCGCTACGGCGTAGGCAGCCCGAGCGAGAGCGTTCCCTCCAGCGCGGGAGGACTCCAACGTCGCAACCTGGAGCGTCAACTTCAGCAACAACATCGCTTCTACCAGGAGGAGAAGGAGCGCCTGCACAAGTCGGCCGCCGAGCGTCACGTTCCTTCCTACCCTTCGGAGATGCGACAGGCTTCGAGGATGAGGTCCCGCTCGATGTGCGCCACGGATCGAATCCCTCGCCCTTCGTCACGAGAGGATGAGGAGGAGGAGGGTCAGACGGCCGAGGAGACGGAGCAGGAGCGCCCACGAGCGACGAGGCCCAAGTCGGAGGTCGTCGCCATGCGCTCGCAGGCTTCGATGAAGGGACTCGAACCCGCCGAGACGGGTGGATCATTCGTCGCTCTCGACCGGGATGGTTATGCCGAGGGCGAGGGTATCAGCCCGCACGAGACGAGCGAGAGCATGCGTAACGGCGAGGAGACGGTCATTCGCGATGAGGATGTCGTCGCCGATTCGAGCTCCACCAAGGCTGGATCGACCACCAGTAGCGCCAACTCGGGGCTCGCTCGACACAGTACCCTCCTCACCGTCGGCGCCAACCCCAGTAGGAGGAGCAAGGAACTCGACCGACTCCTCGCTCCCAGCGGCAAGAACAGCGCGCTCCCTCCTCCTCTCCCTACCATCGCCGACTCTCCCACTCCTTCCTCCTCTTCCGCCGCCACCGCCTCAACTCGCCAACGCGCCTCTTCCCACGCTTCCTCTCGCCCTTCCACTCTCGCCGTCGTCACTTCCCCCGTCATGCTTGAGCAGGGCAAAGCGGCGAGCAAGGCTCGAGTCGAGCTCGACGTTGTCCTCGAGAGCTCGCTCGTCGTTGTAGGTGGAACGCTCAAAGGTCGTATGGAGGTAAGGGTTAGGAAGCCCAAGTTCTCCGAGAGCGAGGTTTGGGTTGGAAGGCCCAAGGTTCGAGTCGTCGGCTTCGAGGGTGAGTGCTTTCGTTCGGCTCCGCTCGCCAATATCTCGCTGACTTCCTCTCCTCTACAGAACTCTCCTCGCAAGACGCTCGCCACATCTTCTACCACCACGCCAGCACCATCTCCTCGCTCGAGGGCACGACCAAAGCTCCCAACTCTCCGCTTCCCTGCTTCGACTCGGCCGCCGACGTCGAAGGCTTCCACAAGGCTCGCATCGGTCAACACACTGTGCCCTTCAGCATGCATCTACCGATCGGCAAGGGCGCAAAGGGAGGATGGAAGGGCAAACAAGGCGTTGTCCGCTACATCGTCATCGGGTGAGTCTCGATCTTCTTCCTCCGCCGAACGGGACGAAAGCTAACGTTCTCACCACCTTACAGGTCCATCAAGCTCAAGTCAGCAAACGGCAAGGATCGTTCCATCGCTCACTTCTACCGCCATGTCGAAATCTACCCCTACTTCAACCCCGCCGTCCTCCTCGCGCCGGCACTCAAACCTCTCGTCGCCAGCGCCGCCAAAGGTCTCTTCATGGGTGGATCGGGCAAGGTCAACCTTTCGGCGAAGATGCATCGCGCCAACTGGGTCGCTGGTCAGCGTTGCTACGTCGAGATTAGGGTGGAGAATGAGTCGAGCAAGAAGGCGAGCGCCCGTTGATCTTGATTCTACGCTGCGAGCCGAGCTGACTCTCTCCCACCTCTCCACAGATCAAGTCTCTTACCCTCTCGCTCGTTCGCACCACCACCATCTTCCGTCCCCGTCCTTACCTCGACGCCGGCTCGGGCTACGACGGCAAGAGTCCCGACGGCGATATCGATGCCGACGCTTGCCACACTCAGACGACTCGCAAGAAGGTCGCCGAGTCAACGTTGGAGATGGGCAAGAAGGGCAGCAAGGGAGTGACGGCTAAGGGCAACTGGATGGGCGTGGAGGGTGGAGAGAGCGCCGATTTTTCGCACTTCTTGCTCGTTCCCGTGAGTCGTCTCCTTTCTCTTCAAGCTTGATCGACAGCTCCTAATGCTCTTTCTCTTCTTCTTCACAGCCCGACGCGCTCAGTATCCCTCGTGGACGACACGTCGAGGTCACCTACGCCATCAAGGTCTCGGTCGGCGGATCCCTCTCGGCGGACGTCTGCGCCGACCTTCCCATCCGCGTCGTCAACTTCCTCTCCCTCGACCCTCCTCCCGGCCACTCGGGCGATATCAGCACCACCAACGTCCCCTCCCGCACTCTCGCCAAGAGCTGGAGCATCGACCAGCTTCAGGGAGCAGGAGTCACTCGTGCTGAGACTCTTCGTCGTCAACCGCATGCGAGGATGGCCAGTATGGACTCGCTTCGCCTCGAGGACCTCAACATTGGTCGTGGAAACACTCGCGTGGGAGTCGCTCCCGCCCTCTCTCGCGTCGCTTCGGCCGACTCGATTCGGACGACTGATCTCTCGCGCGCTCAGTCGGTCGTCGAAGCCAACGATGTCGCGAGTGTAGGCTCCAAGGCGTCCATGATGGCTCCCCTTCCTCCCCTTCCTCGCGATCAAGTCGTCGTCGGCAAGGCTCTCGAGCGGCAACTCACCCATCGCATGTCGCTCGAATGCATCACCTCGGCCATCGCCTCCGCCACGGCTCGACGAGAAGGACGCTCACCGACCAAGAGCACTCTTCGCTCCGTCGCTTCGAGCGCCGAGATTGAGCAGTGGGAGGAGCAGGGCGAGGAGAACGGCTACTTCGGCGGAGGAGGGGAACGCCTCTACGACGGAGCGTACGAGCCCTTCCAGGATATGGGCGCCGAGCAACAGATGGCGGACCTTCAATTGGACGACCTCGACGATGTACCGGACGACCAAGCCTACTTCGACGGGAGGACTCAGGATCCGCTCACTCTCGACGGTCCTCTCGTCGTCGAGGAGCAGCAAGAAATGGAGGAGGACTCGGATGACGAGCTTGAGCTCGACGCCGTCATGCAGTCCCGTTTCAGCGACGATGAGGACGACGAGGAGCCCAACGTCGATCGTCAAATCCTCATGCCTCCTCCTCCTTCCCCTCGTCGCGCCCAGGCGTCCGCTCGTTCGCCCGTCACTCGCTCAAGGCCTACCTCGCCCGTGAAGCAGGAAGCTCCCATGCCCAAGTCGGCGATGAAGCGATCCGACAAGTTTGCCTTCGCTACGCCCACTTCGCCCGTCAAGGCCAACGTCGACCTCCCCGTTCCTCAATCGCCAGTCCGTCGTCAACCTTCCCGCACCGAGATGGCTCCCCCTCGCTCGGTCCCTCGACCTCTCCCTCCTCGTCCGACCGGAGCTCCCGCCTTCAGCAGCCCGACCAAGGCATCGGCCGCTCGCGAGCAAGCTGGCGCCTCGACTCGTCTCGAGCTCAACAAGAAGCCTTCGGTATCATCGCTCAAGCGCAGTCCTGGCGTCATCCGCAAGGCCTCGTCCAAGTCTCTCCGCGAGGCTACTTCGCCGACCCTCTCGACTGGCAACACCTCCGACGCCCCCGAGCTCGACTCCTCCTCGGCCAAGTCGTCGCCCGAGATCGACGCAGCTCCCACTCCTTCCCAGCCTGCCTCCGCTCGCACCTCCCCCACCATCTCAATCACCAGCAGCCCTCGACTCGCTCCCTCCTCCCCTCGTAAGGTCAAGGCCGCCCCGACCACCACCCTCCGCGCCGCTCGTTCAATGCACGATCTTCGCACACCCGCACCCGCTCCTCCTCCTCAACGACGACCCACCACCGTCCTCCCTTCGGTCAAGTCCAAGATCGCCGCCCTAGAGACTCGTCAAGCCGCTCTCCATCGCCTCTCGGGTGCCAAGACGGGCGGCGGTAACGACCTGGCTCGGGCCAATTCTGTTACATCCGAGTATAGCGACGCGAGTTTCAACTTGACGGATTTGGGAAGAGCTAATAGTATGGCTTCGTTCAAGGCGCCGTTGTTGAGGAGGAAGGTCCAGCCTGTTCCCGAGATGCCTCAGCTTTAGTCCTTTGATTTCTCTCTATTTTCAGTAGACACTTTTCATTTTAGCTTTGTGTAACATTAGCTTCATTCTTCATCACTATTTAGCATCCTCATTTCGCAATCTTAACTTATCAGCATCCACCATCGAGCCACCGCGAGAGACGTCTGCAAAGTGAGAGCGCCGAGCCTGCCACTTTTACCGTCCACTGCCTCTCCCTCTTCCTCCGTGTGAGTGCCAGCCCCGAGAAGCATCTTGGTGCTCGTCACGGTGGGCTACCCAGTCAGCCCTCGTCGTCCTGTTCTCCTGGAAATGGCTCGAGCTTGAGCGAGCTCAGTCGACTTCGCTTCTTCCTCTCCTCGCGCCCTCTCCCATCTTGTCGCGCTCGCTCTGCGGTCCGATTCCCAGATCAATAACGCACATCCTACACTGCTTTACCGGCTCCCTTAAGTATGCGGTCGCTAGCAATCACGAGGGTCTCAATTCAACATTCGCCCGCCGGCGCCTCGGGGGTAGCGAGCCGGCTACGAAGGCCTGAGGGGCAGCATGGACACAAGAGATGAATCTTGATCATCGGATTTGGTCCCGCATGGAGATCGGAGGCCGCTGTAGCATGCAGTGTACCCAGAAACACTGGAGCAGAAAAGGGCTCCGCTGTCGACGCTCGTTTCCTTCTCTTCTCTACCTCACTACACCACCACCACCGCTCGAGCTACACCTCCAGTAATACATCAAGATGTCCTCCTCAATTGAGAAGGGCACCTCGTCGCTCAATTCGGAGTCGACAGCGGTAAGTCCTTTCGCCGAGCTCTCATCAAGGGGCAGCTTGGAGCCGATTTGAGGTCATCTCTGCACCACGAGGAGAGTGAATGGTCCTATAGACTGAACTGACCCTCCTCTCGACCCCTACAGGCAACGGCGTAAGCTCCATTCGGT
>JACWFO010000393.1:0-22340 GCA_019775505.1 Leucosporidium yakuticum
TACTCTGTGTCGGAGGAAGCTCAGAACGAGTTGGAGAGCACTATCGGAGACTACGTGAGTGCTCGAGAGCCTCGCTCACTGCCCGTAGCGCTCGACCGAGCCTGAGCTGACCTTCGCCGCTCTCCCTCTCCCTTCCTCCCCCTGATGCAGGAGGACACCACGAGCGACGATGAAATGGCGGTCAAGACTTTCCTCGACAAGCGCAAGGCAGCCAATCAAGCCAAGTCGCTCGCCCCCGCTTCGTCGACGCCCGCTCCCCCTCGCTCCGAGTCCGACCCTGACTACCCGCCGTCTCCCGCCAACCTCAACGAGCAGGAGACCTGGGCTCTCGGACCCGCTCATGGGACTCGTCACAAGCAGCTTCCCTTCCCCCTCGCTCCTCAGTCTCAGTCGCATCAGCTCGAGGTCGAGGTCGGAGCGACGACCAAGGAGGGAGAGCTCGGCGTCAAGACCTTCGACGAGCCCGAGGAGGTGGTCGTGACGGGATCGAGCGTGCAGCATCCAAAGCAGGATCCCATGACCCTCCGTCCTCGCGCTAAGCAGAACGCGACCTCCACCACCTCCACCACCTTCGACGACGACTGCTCGCTTGGCCTCGACTCGCCGAGCTTCCTCCTTCACCGAATCGACATTCTCACCGAATCAAATCAGGACCTGCTTCAGTTGCTTGAGGAGCACAAGCAGCGAGGAGATACGCTTGATGCAGAGAATGACCGCATTTCGACCGAGAAGAGGGTGCTCTCGAAGGGGTTCCTCCAGCTCGGCGCACTCTACAACTCGGCCAGGGTGCAACTGGAGGCGCTCAAGTCGGTCAACGATCACGGTGGATTGCGCGGAGCTGGAACCAAGGTCGATGAGGTAGCTCCAGGCTTCGAGGTCGGCCAGCAAGTATCGACCGAGCGCGGCGGAGGCGCGACGACGGGCAACGGAGCGGCGCAGGTCTCTTTCCTCAACGTCAAGGCGGCACCGACGGGTAGTGATATGAACCTCGCTTCCTACTACGACTCGGAGATGAGGGAGCAGACCACCGTCCCTGATTCTCAGCGAGTGACTCCCGCTCTCCTCGACGACGAGCTCCCCTTCGCCGCCAACGTCCCCGCGCAACCCTCCCGCACCGACTCTCCCAACAGCAACAAAGCGATTCGCGGCTTCACTCCTTCATTCCCCGAGCTCGCTGTGGACACGCCCCCCAACCCTCAGCCTCTTCCTCCGAACGACTCTTCGGCGTTGCTTCCCTCGCCCGCTGCTACGAACGATGACGTGGTCGACACTCAGCAGTACCAAGATGCGGTAGCCGAGATCATCAGCATCGGACGAAATGCGTACACGACTTCCTCGTTGGACGTCTCGTCGCCTTCGAGCAAGCTCGGCGCTCACTCGTCCAGGAAGAGCGGCAAGGAGGAGCAGAAAGGAGTACCTTCGGGAGGCGAGGAGGCTAGCAAGACGTTTTCCGCACTTCAATCGGTACCCGACTCCCTCAAGAGCGTCGCCACCTTCGAATCCAAGCTTTGCGAGCTCTACGCCGTTCTCGCTCTCGCCGCCGAGGCCAAGGAGAGCATCGATTTTCACAAGATCTCGCTCTCTGGACAAGACAACCTCCTCCTCCTCCTCGAGAAGATCAAGACTCGTCTTCAGACCCTCGAGGGTATCGACGAGCTCAGGAGCAGCGAGGCGCAGAGCTTGAGGGAGGCATTCGCCGAGGAGGTCGCGACTCGCTCGAGCATGGCGATGGAGCTCGACGGCAAGTCGAGGTGAGGTGGCGTTTCAGTTTCTCAATGATTGCCGCTCACTCTTCCTCCTCGTTTCTACAGGGAGTGTCACCAGCTCAGGGTCAAGATTGAGGCGCTCGAGAAGCAGCGAGGAAGGGCTTTCGATTTGAGCAAGCAGTTGGGAGCTGCGTTGGCGCAGTGAGGAGAAGAGGGGGGGAAATGCTTAGTGCTTGTTGATAGCGGAACCGAATGAGCTTGGCTGATAGGCTTGCGGTGGAGAATTGAAACGAGGGGAGCTCCGAGTCGGCTTCGCGCATTCGCCGAGAATACTCTCAGCGAGGCCGTCTGTTTGAGAAGGGCAGCCGCCTAGTCCCGAATGCCTGTACAAACGCTCTAGAAGCGCGCCAAAAGCCGCGGCTCCCTCTGGAAGCGGGCGTACAGCAAGGCAGCGGCGCCGACGAGCATGGTTCCGCCGCCATCTAAACGAACGAGCGAGAAGGACAGCGATCAGCGAAAGGAAGAGAAGGCAAAATGGATTCTCTACTCACAGTATGCCACCGCCTTGTAGCTTCCTCCAGATCCAGTGAGCACCACTCCGCCGATGACCGCTCCGACGAACTGCGAACGCCGCGTTGTTAGCTGTGCACGGTAAGCCGGCGCTTCGAGAGATAACAAAAGCTTACCATTCCGGGTGCGTTGACGAGGACCATGAAGCCCGTGATGGTGGCGAGCGACCGCATGCCGAAAAGTTGCGCCGAGGCAACCGGCAAGAGGCTCACGAACCAACTTGCTGTTAGGCCGTCTGCAATGCAAAAGTCAGCCAAGTTCTATGGACGAGCGAGGAGAGAACAGGGGAGGAGCTTCGCCAAATCTCGGGGGAAGTCTAGCTCGTCGCCTCGTCTCATCTCGCCAAGTCCGCCGTTCTCCAACTGAGCCGAGTCTCAACGCACAGCCAGGGAGTCTTCAAGACTTACACAGAAACGAGAAAGCAATGATCTTGCCGTAAGTGTCGGCGAAGGGCCAGAAAATCGCTTGAAGCAAGCCCTGTCAAACGAAAAGGTCAGCGACGAAGGCGAGGTGCAAGCTCGGCTCAGATCCCACTCACTCCTACGAAGAATGAAGCAAACAACATATTGACCGGCCCGAAGCGATCGGCGAGGAAGCCCGACATCACCTAAGAGGGAGAGGTGAGCCGAGCCCTTCGGCGCCGAAAAGCACTTCACTCACTCGACCAGCGCCTGACGCTGCATTGCCAATCACGAGAGGGATAGCGGGTTGTAGTCCAGAGCTCATACTTGGCACCTTGACGGTCGTGTACGTCACCAAGAACGTGAAGGGGCATAAATACCCTTGGAAGCGAGAGCGAAGGGGTCAGCGCGACGAGTCAGTCCCAGCAAGCGTCCGCGAAGCTCACCAAAGATGCCGATGAATACACAGATACCGAGTCTGGAAAAGACGAGACCGAGATCAGCGCTTGCTCGACTTAAAGAGAGCCGAGAGCCGAGGCAGCAACTTGAAACTCACGAGTAGAAGGCTCCATCCTTCCATACACCACGAGGAAGCCAGTTCTTCTCAACGCGAGACTCTCCTGGTTTCCTCGGCGGCTCCCGAGTCTTGATGAGGTTGAAGGCAAAGATGGAGATGGCGACGTTCATGGCCGACCAAATCTGGGGAAGAAGCGCCGAGGTCAGTTTGCTGAAGACGAGACGCTCGAAGGAGCGTATGCACATACTGAAAACTCACCAACATAGTGTTGCGATAGCCCTGGAGACAGGATAAGAGCCCTGCTTTCAGCCGTGGATCTCGGCGAGGGAGCACTCGGCGAGGGAGCGAAGCGACTCACAACTCGAGGGAGCAAAGCTCGGAGGATGAGGGAGAGTATGGCGCCTCCGAATCCAGTACCCGATGTGGCAATGCCTGTAGCCAATCCGCGGCGCTTCTTGAACCACATGGAAGGCATCGACATCGTGAGAGGAAAGCCGAAGCCGATGGCAGCGCCCAACATGCAACCTTGAACGAGGAATAGGCCGACGAGGTTCTTGTAGGTGAAAGCGGAGAGCATGAGGGTGATGCAGAAGAGGACAGCCCCGAGAGCGATGATTTTCTGCGGCGAAAGAGGCGAGTGAGCGGAATTCGGCGTTCACAAACACCGTCAGCCTCACCTCGTAGCCGTACTTGTCTCCAAGTCGTCCCGCAAGGAGTGCTCCTACGCTGGATACCTGCGAAGAAGGGGGGAAAGGTTAGCGAAGTACAAAGAGGCGGCTGGCTATAGGCGTTCACGTACAAAGTTCCCCAGCCCCCCACAGACGTTCAACACGGATAATGGCGTATCGGGATAGACGTTCTGATGAAGATACTGCACTAGAACTCCCCACACCATGCCAGTAGAAAGCTGAGAAGCTGCAAAGCACCAGCAGCCCTTCGGTCGCCGAGCGGTCGCCTAGAGTTAGCGAAACGACAGATCGCCCAGGAGCGAGGGACTCAGAAAATAACTCACAAACACTACCAGCCAGGCTCGCAGCCCTCCATCTGGATACGTCCACTCTGGCTCGAGCGCCGACGCCCCCTCCTTTCCGTCCGAGCTGCCCTCCTTTTCGTCCTCTTCATCCGGCTCCCGCATAGCCAGAACACCTTCCATCACTCCAATCTCATTCGACCGTATCGGTCGCAGGCTGGAAAAGCCCTCGCCGGTATTTGGCTGAGTCGCGCTGGGGCGGCGAGTGCGGGGCTCGACTTGCTTCGGCGCCCTGCTGTCGTCGACGAAGGTGAGAGCAGACGCAGGTCGATCCAGCGTCTCCTTCGGTGGTTGATGTCGCGCGTCGTCGTTCATGGTCGATGTTGAAGCAGGAGAAAGCAAGGAGGAAGGAAGAAAGCGACCACGATCGAGTCGAGGCCTCTGGCTGCCGGAGCCGGCATCGTCGAGTCTGACAAGGGGTCGATTTTCTGGAGTTGATTCTAGGTAGTGCGAGATTGCTCGAAGAAAGAGGTTTTCGAGATACCTGTAGCAGGGCAAAGTGCTCTCACTCGGCCGAGCTCGGCTCAGACTCGCTTCGCCAGCTCCGCTGCTCAGAGGTATCGAGTTTTTGCAGCTAAAGAGAGAAATACAACACAGAAAGTCTCCTACCACACGGACGAGCGAGCTCCACTATTACCAGAAAGGACACTGGGCGAAGTAGCCGTCAGCTCGTCCATTCTCAAGCCGGCCGAGAAGGGAGAATCAACTTACCCAACCAATGAAGCACTGCGAGAGGTTCTCGAGCGACGTAGCCTGAGTGATGAGTTTGTCGACCTGCTCGGTGACGGTAAGGACCACGGTAGGCTTGAAGTCACGACCTGCGAGCGAGCGAGGGAAGGTTAGCGAGGAGAGTAAGGGAGCAAGAAGGGGAAGTCGACGCACCGGTAAGCTTCTGCTGTACACGTTCGACGACCTGAACAGCACGAGCGTTGATCTGGTCCACGGCATCCTCTGCGACGCGAGGAAGGACGAAGGATCAGCGAAAGCTCGCCGAGAGACGGCGAAAGAAGCCAACGCACCATCGTAGATGTTGGTCTCGTCTCCTCGAGGCCTCCTCGCTCCTCCAGGACCATTGTCTCCACCAGCAGTCTTGCCCTCCACCTGTCGACCTCCTTGTACGAGCCTCCAGTTGATGAGGGGGTCGTGCACGAACGCCTCGAGCACGGCGATGATGGACTCCTTGTTCTCGCGCAACACTCGCATAGTGTGCTGGCAGGTAATCTTGAACGTTCCTTCAATGCCCGACACCTGTAGCAGAATGGCGAGGTTAGCGCGACTCGCAACGAGTCGAAAGGCCTTCACGCACCTCCATCGCCGAAGTGAGCATGCGCGTGAGGCGGAAAGGAACCTTCTCCGGATGTTTCTGAAGAGAGAGGCGGAAGTCAGTTCATGTACGAACTCAAGTGGAAGAGGTGACTGACCTCGCGAGCCATGGCGACCTCGAAGCAATCGCCGAAATCGACGTGCACGATCCTTCCACTGACTCGGTCCATGAGTAAGTTGGACGGGTGACGATCTCCGAGTCCGAGGATGTGTCCGACCATCGACATGACGGCGAGAGTACGGCAGTAGTTGCTGCGTCGGTCGAGCCACGCCTCCGAGTTGCGCGAGCGAAGCCACAGCACTCGGTAGAAGTCCTGACCGGTCGTGTTGTCGAGCGAGTACTCGAACACCTCGAGCTTCTGCATGAGACAGAGGTGGTCGAAATCGGGTGCCATCTGTAGTGACGAGAAGGGTCAGTGAAGCTCGAAAGCCCGGAAGGGCTCCTTCGGCGCACCTGAAGGATGAGACGATGCTCGATGTTGAGGAGGATCTTGCGACTGTCTCGGTAGTTCTTGATGAGAACGTGGAGCGTGTCGGTGCTGTTGACCCATCCGAGGAGACCAGAGTTGGGCGAGAGCGGGATGACGGGGTACTTGACGATCGTGAGATGGCGCTTGAACGACTCCGAGTCTTGCTGCAGGAGGGTGTTGACGAGACCGAACAGCTGCATGACTCGTTCATCTTGACGAAGATCCTCGTGACCTGTCAAAGGAGAGCGAGGTGAGCTTTGAGGCCGAAAAGGGGGAGAAATGCCGAGACCGACCCTTGAGTAGGAAGTTGTAATCTGTGCCATCGGAGCCGACGATACGGAGCTTGCGAGGACGCTGCTTCGAAGTGAAGACCTCGGAAGTAGGACCGAAGCTGGCGATTCGAATGATGCGCTTGCCGGTGGTGTAGGTTCCTGCTCGAGCAGGAAGGGTCAGCGCTGTCGGCGAGGGAGAGAAAAGCGCCGAGCTTACCAGGAATGGCGAGATCGAGATCCTTGACGGCCAAAAGCTTCGGCGAAACGTACTGCAGCTCGAGGAGCGTGAGCGTCGGCAGGTTCTTGTTGATCTTGCGGAAGACCTGGAGGGAGAAGGGAGTCAGCGAAGGACGACGGCATCAGCAGGCTACTCGAACGCACCTGGTAGTAGAGATCCCAAGCGTGGTTGAGGTCGTTGATCTCGCCGTACTGACGGTATCGACGGCAAGACTCGCGAGCGTCCTGCAAGTCTCGGCCGAACGTCTGCGCGAACGAAATCTCGCGAAGCGTTTCCGGTCCCTGCAAATCACACCAGGGGTCAGCGATCAGCAGCCGAGGAAAGCTCAGCCTACTCACTCGTTCGAGCATGTCGTGAAGGGGTTCCAGCGTCGCAAACATGGCGTCGATGTTATGGTCGCCGTAGAAAAGGCGCGAAGCCTCCTCGAGGCCTTCATGCCAGAGCTCGTGCCAGAGAATAGCGACGCGAATGAGCTCTTGACTGACGAGCAAAGCTTGCTCGACTAGCGAAGCGCTGTGGTCGCGCATCTTGTCCATGATGGAGAGGGCTGCTCGTCGACGAGGCGCGCTCGGGTACTTCGAAGCGACGGTGAGAGGGTAGACGAGAGCTTGAGGATGCGCCTTGCCGACGTCGGTAAGGACGTGTTGGATGAGCTTGCGAACATTGGCGCTAGGAGCATGGATACGAGCGATGAGCTGCACACGAGGAAGGAGCAAGTCAGCGCCGAAACTAGCTTTTGAGGCGAGATGGCGGGCAACTCACCTGAGGGATGACCTCGAGCCAAGTATCGACGCTGACGCTGCGGAAACCTTCCATGATGGCGGTAGTGACCTCTTGAGCATGGCCGTACTTGAACCACAGGGTAAGCAGACGAAGCGTGTCTTGAAGCGAGTTGCCGGGCGAGAGGGCGATCGAGCGGAAGAAGGCTGCAGGGCGATAGAGGTAAGTAGAGCGCAGACGAAGCAAGGGTAAGGAAAGAGAGCTCACCTTGCACGGACGGCACGAGGTGGTCGGAGAAGACGGCGGCCGGGATCGTGTCCTGCTCGCTCTGCGATTTGGCGAAGTGCGAGACGACCTCCGAGTTGGCGAGCGCCCATGCGTGCCAGGCCTTGTACCAGACGGGGTCGAGGTTGGTGGCGAGAAGGTAAGATTGAAGGATGTCGGGGATGGCGTCCTGTGGGAAGCGAAGGACGAAGCAAGTCAGCTCTTGCACGAGGCGAAAGGAAGTTCACTCACCGAACCCCAATCGTCCTGCATGGCGCTTTGCCATTCTCCGAGCTTGTAGTAGCAACGAGCGAGAAGCTTGGTGAACTCGGTGAGCTTGCCCGATTGAGCGAGCTCCGACGAGGCAGCGTGGTCGCCGTCGGGGTGAAGGCCCAGGTCGCCGGAAAGCTTGTTGGTGAACTCGCGAAGGAAGGTGAGGGTCTCCTCGCGAGCGCCCGTCGCCCACATGTACTTGAGGTGAGCGTAGATGACTTGAGGAGGTCCCGACATGCCCTGTGGTCGGAAGCGCCAGAGAGGGTCAGCGGAAGGCGGCGCGTCGAGTAAGGAGAACGAGACGTACCGGCGCAGCCATATCATCACCAAGGAGTGAGTTGAGAGTCTTCTCGGCGAGACCGAGGCGACCAGACTTGCGGCAGAGGTTGGCGAACTTGACCCACATCTCGGTGTTCTCGCGGGGAGTGATAACGAGAGCGCGGACCTTGAGGATGCGCTGCCAGACGTCGACGTCGCGTTTGCAGCCCTTGAGCCTGTAGAGGAGATGGCAAGGTCAGTCACCGAGTCGCAGCGGTCCTGCAACGAAGCTCACCTCTTCATCCAAGTCTTTTGAATGACGCCGCGACGCTCGTTGTTGCCTGCAACGGTCGCCTCCTTGTACGAGATGATCTCCTCGAGTTCGGAAAGCATCTGGATGCGGACGACGGCACTGCGAAGGAGACGCGAGGGTCAGCGAAGAAGGGATGCGTTCGGCGGCGGAGGAGACTCACTCGTAGGCTCGGTTGTAGCTCTCTCCGACGAGGGTGGTGAGCTCGGTGTCGAGGAGATCGCGAGCCTTGTTGATGTGGCTCTGCGCCTTGTGGAACTGGCCGCGATGGATGGAGAGGATGGAGCGGAACCATGCGCGGTCGGCCGAGTCGTGCTTGAGGACGGTGATGTAGGTGTCCATCGACTCCCACTGCGCGAGACCCCAAGAGGCGGCAGCAGCGAGAGGAGCGATCTTGCGCTTCATGTCGCCGTTGGCCCTCGTCCAGTTCTGTTGAGCGAGCTGAGCGAGCGACTCCCACTCGCCGAGGGCGTGCAAGCAGCGCATGCGGCCGAGCGTGACGTCAAACGAGTCGGGTTGCTCCTGCGCCTTGCGCTGTAGGGCGGCGAGGGCGTCCTCCCATCGTTCGAGCTCGATGTACCACTCTTCCTTGAGCTCGAGGTTGTGCACCTGGTGAGCGTGGATGAGGATGCCGACCGAGACATCGGGTTGTTGGAGCGAGTTGTTGATGCGAATGAGCTCCTCGATGGTCTGAAGCGACGGATCTTGGAGCACCTCGAGCTCCTTGTAGTGGAGGGCCTTGGCGTAGGCGCGACACTTGAGGGCGTAAGCGCCGAGAGTCGAAATGGGGATCGGTAGCACCTTGTCGTCGTGCTCCATGAACTCGGCGAGGTTGAGAAGCGTTTGGGTGATCTCGGGCGGGAGCGAAGGGGCGGCGAGGGCGGTCGAGATGGCACGAACGAGCTCCTCCTGAAGATGGGAAGACGAGAAGTCAGCCTCGCGCTCGCGTCCGTCCGTCGGGGTTCACAGCAGCGACGCACCTGATACTGATCGTAGAGCTCGGTCCAGCACGAGACGAAGGCGGCGTTGAAGAGGTCGCGAGCGAGCGGGTGGTAGACCTCGGCGAGGTTGGCGCAAGCGCGGAGCGAGAGGGACGGCGAAGACTTGAGGAGCTGCACGCTGAGACGCTTCATCCACTCTCGCCAATCGTCGGGCTTGGCGCGGTCGACAGGCTCCCAGGCGCTCTTGAGGTTGACCTGGTTGACGGGGAGCTTGCTCACTCCGGCGTCGGCGGCGACGATGGCCTCGCTGCTGGGGAGGATGACACTGCGCAGGCGAGGAGGGTCAGTGGCGCTCGCTTTTGCTACTTCGAACGGGTCTTACGGCTCTCCAAAGGTCAGATCGTGAGGCAGCGCCTCGCCGTTGAGGAGCTTGGCGACGAGCGACTCGTACTGAGGATGAACGACTCGGTTGCGAACGAGGCTCTGCGAGAGCGAGGATCAGCACCAGTCAAGACTCGGCCTCAGCGGATAACTCACCTTGTTGATCATCGGCACGAAAAGGACAAAGTCGGTTCCCATTTGAACGAGGAGCGAGCACATGGCGTCCATGGCGTGACCTCGAAGCTCGACTGGCGCCGCCGGGGACGAGAGCACCCTCGCCAAAGGGTGGATGATGCGCGAAGCATGGTCGGCGAAGTTGATCTTGCGGCAGAGCTGCGAGACGGTCTGCATCGCATGCTTGCGAAGGACGAAGGGGACGTCGGGCTGCTCGAAGGTGCGCACGATGGCGGGGATGATGAGGTGGAGATACTCCTCGAGGCTGGATCCGAAGATGCCGAAGGCGTGGAGGACCTTGATGAGGCTGTTCTGCCGCCGAGGCTCGCTCAGCTCGTGGTCGAAGGCTTGAAGCATGAGCGGGAGGAGGTTCGGGAGATAGGCCTTGAACTCGGCGTCGAGGGCGAGAGCGATCGACTGGATCACGTCGATGATGATGACCTGGAGGCCCGGGTTGGTCGTTGACGTCCAGAAGTCGCGAATGGTGGTCATGATGGGCGCGAGGTGGTTGCGAACGTGCTGCTTGACCATCGAGATGAGCTGGCCGAGGTTCTGGAAGTAGTACTCTTGCAGTCCAACGGGACACGTCCTCATCACGTTGAGGAAGGCGGGAAGAACCTGCGAGTGAGGCGCCGAGTCAGCGAGGACTTCGCGCCGAGAGAAAGACGAGAGGAAGCTCACCTGAGGTAGGAAGGTGACGACCTTGAGCCGAAGCGAGCGGAAGATGTACATGATGGCGTCGACGACTGCGGTGTGGTGGTCGCTGAGCGAAGGGTCGGTGAAGACGACGAGGAGGGCGTTGAAAGCGATGGTAGGGTAGTACTCGTCGTGCGAAGGGCCGATATTGGAAGGGTGTGTAGGGTCGGTAGGGTTGAACGCCTCGACGTAGGCGTCGTTCGAGATGCCCTCGACGACCTGACGTGGAGCGAGAATGGTCAGCGAGCCCGAACGATCTGGACGAAGAGCAAGCGGCGTACGGTATGGCGGTAAGGATCCAGCGCGCCGAGCACTCCCATCACTCGAATGACCTCCCTCCTCGTGTGCTGTGCCGGCTCCGTCTTGAGCAAGCTGATGAGGAGACCGAGCAGCGATGGATGGTCGAGGTAGGGGTCGATCACGTAGCCTGCGTGCGATGAGAGCTGTCCCAGCGTCCTCAGCGCCGAATCCCTCTTCTGCGTCGAAGCTTGATCGTGCAGTGTGTCGAGAATGAGCGACATGAGGGGGTCGAGCTGAGGGAGGACGTCCTCGCCTCCGACTCGAGCAAGCTCGCCGAGGGTGTTGAGGATGCTCGAGGCGACCGAAGGGGATGGGTCGCGCGACTTGGGGAGGAGAACGTTGAGCATGGGTAGCACGTAGGGTTTGGTGAGCCGTTGCGAAGCTCCGACGAGTAGGCCGAGCAGAGTCGACGCTTCCTCCTTACTCCGACTGCGAAGGAAAGGCGAGTCAGCGTGCCCTTCGAGGCGTCAAGGTCGACCCCAGCTCACCTAGCAGTCGAGTACTCGAGCTCGGTAAGCAGCTGAATGAGCGTCTTGCGAAGCGACGGCATCACGTAGGCGGGGTTGAGGCCTGCGAGACGACCAATAATCTTGATCGAGATCTCTCGAATGGCGTACACCTCGTCGTTGAGGGCGATGAAGAGCGACCTCACGCACTCGGCTTGAGCGAGGTGTCGGTCAAACTTGGGGTTGAGGTGCGAAATGGTGGCTTGGCGAATCGAAGGATCGGGCTCGGCGATGGCGAGGGTGAGGAGCTTCTCGAGAACCTCGTTGACGAGCTTGATGGCGTTGTTGCTTGTTTGAGTGACGACGGGGTCGTTGGCGAGGACTTGGCAGCAAGAAAGGGCGGCTGCTCGTCGAATGTCGGGGTTGTCGTCCTCGACGTAGCGAATGACATGGTCGCGGATGAACTCGCCGAGGCTGTGGTCGACGGTTTCGACTGTGAAAGAGCAAGGTCAGCACAAGCTGCTGTACTTGAAGGAAAGAAGCTCACCCGATGCCGACGACTTGTTGACTTGGAAGATCCCCTTGAAGTTGAACGATCCGAGAATCTCGAGAGCGAGCTCAATCGTAGCGGGGTCGCGGTGCTCGGCGGACGAAGGCGCATCGTGACGGGTGTTCTTGTGCGGCGCTCCCGCTTGCGTGAAGGGCTCGCCCGCAAGAATGATGGAGAGGAGGTTGAGGACGCGCTCTGTGAAAGGGAAGGGGTCAGCGCCGACGTCGACTCACTGGCTTCGCCGAGCAGCTCACCTTGAATGTCCGGCAGCAATGGAGGGATATCACGACCGAGCTGTTGAAGGGCCGTGTGTAGCGATGGGCTGAGACCGTAGGCGAACATGAGGTCGAGCAACTCGTGCATGTGCTTGGTGAGCGCAGGGCCGACCGACTGAGCGAGCATGCCGATGCACTGGAAGATGGAGTCCTCGGAAGGAGCGCCCTTACGTCTGTGTGATAGACGAGTATCAGTATCAAGCCGAGAGATCAGTGTCAGGGTAAGAGCTCACCCTCGCGCCTGCAAACCCTCCTTGATGTTGATGAGGATGGCGTCGAGGTAGGGCGCCATGTGGCCCTTGACGTGCATGGCGACATGACCGATGGCGTGGAAGGCTGTTGATGTGAAGCGAGTCAGTTGCCGGCTCTCCTACTCCTCTGCACATGGAGACTCGCCAGTAGTCCGATCGCCTCGGTCCTTCTTGAGCTGACTGAGGAGGAAGAGCATCGTCTTGTGAAGGTAGTTGGGAGTGAAGTCGTTATGGTTATAGGAGGCGAGAGTAGGGATAAGCTCGATCACTGCTCGGCGCACGAGAGGGTCGCGATGGTCCTTGTACTGCAGGATCTGATCGCAGACCTCGAGGTAGCGCTCGTGCATAAACTGGCGAAAGAAGCGCCTTCTGATTAGCTTTTTGGGATAGCGCGGCAAGCCTTGGTTGCTCTTGCTAGAAGGATCGTCGCCTACAGTTTGACCTTCCAGGAAGAGCTCCTTATAACCCAAGAGCGAACCGTGGATGGCTTCGGGCGTGTTGAGCTTGAATCCTCGCTGCGCTTGCTCGAGTACGAGGTTGAAGGCCTCGCTCCTCGATTGACCGTCTCGTTGAGTTGCGATATCGAGACATCCAGCGAGTGCGTCGGCAGCAGCTTCACGAATAGCGACCTGCTCGGCGGAGGGGTCAGCAAGAGCTCTACTCGCGCGAAGGAAGCGCTGCTCACCTTGGGGTCGCGCAAGGCCGTCCAGAGGTTGTCGAGTAGCTCGGGAACGTGGTCGTAGACGAGCGTTGGTGCATCGCGAGTCAGCTCTCGCAGAACGAGCACGGCAGCATAGCGACGAGCTTCAATCCTCTCGCCTGTGGGGTGAAGTGTCAGCAATGCTTGTCCATCCGAAACTCAATTGAAATGTACCCTGCAGCCACTCGATACAGCTCTTGACTTGCACGTCGACGTGCCCGCTCATCAGCGATCCTCCCTGAGCCGCAAGGCGAGCTGTCAACAGCGGGGAAGGTCAGCCTCTCGTTTCTCAACCTCACGGGAGCGCTCCACGTACCAAAAACCTTGGCTGCCAGAGTCATGACGAGCGGATCGGGGCATGGGAAAGCTCGTTGGACAGAGGCGGCGAGACGGAGCGCCCTCGACATGTCGTTTCCGAGCACATCTACGATCTTGTCTGTAGTTGAAGGGACGCCGTTCAGCTCCATGCTGCGAGGTTACATCGAGGAGCACTCACCGATAGCAGTTACACCAGCAAGCTTGTCCTGCAAATCGCTCGAATTAACCAGAGCGAAACACCGCGCGTGGATCTCGCTGTAGACCTTGTTGAACGCCTCCGCCGAGAGCGACCTAGAGCTGGCGAGGATCTGTAGCTCGAGGATGTCAGCTGAATCCTGCAGCTTGCGGTGGACTTGCTCACGTAGTTGTAGAGCTCATTGGCAGCGCGGAAGCGAGTGTCATCCGACCTGGTGGGGAGAAGTGATTGTGAGCTACCCTGCTTCGCTGGAGAGCTACAGGCAAGTGCGACTCACTTGGAGCGCAGGTCAAAGAGGATGGCATCCAGCGGTCGGTCCGCCTTGGGCGCTTTCGCGACGACAGACATGGCGGAGGAGAGAGAAGGCGCCCGCTCGCCTCGAGAGTGTGCTGTGAGGTAGACGAAGGAAGGTTGGAAGAGGCTAGAAGTGTACTCGACGAGACCTTTGCTCGTAAGGCGGTGAGAAAGCGAGGTGAGGTGATGGTTGAGGGAGCAGGAGGATCAAGGGCGGGGGAGGTCGACTCGGGAAGGAGAAGCCTCCTTTTCACTTCATCTCGCTCTGCTGCAGATGTGCGATCTTCGCCAGTACTCCGAGTTGTGTTTGAGCATGCTCAGCTATGCGAAGCTTCGCTCTCACCTCATCCTGGCTCTCACAGCCAACGCCGAGCAGCGAACTTTGAAAGGCGCTGGGACTGTAATGTACTCGCTTGAAAGGAGCAATGGGTTAGAAATGACATACTAAGCTATTCGGCTAACCGCTGGTCCATCGTATCGACCCGAAAATGTCTGCTCAACCCCTCGCCGAACCGCCATTCAACCATTCCCCGAGCTATGAAGCTCCCTCAGCCATTCTTCGATCCTCTTGTAGATCCCCTCTTTCACTTTCGATCCCCAGAACGGGAGGATCACAAGATCATGCACTCCATCGACCGTCTTCTCCACCTCCAAAGCGACCTCGTCCCTCCTTAGCGCCGCGACGAGTCGGTCAATCTCCTCCTCCAAACGCTCGGCGTCGCCGTACTGCACGAAAACTGGAGGGAATCTGGCGAAGCTTCCCGAGGGGATGGGCCAAGCCGAGGGAGAGATGTAGGGGTGTCGAAGGAGGGAGTGGGGACGATGCGGGCCGAGGAAGGCCTGAACAATATGAAGACGGGCGTGAGGGTGGTCGGAGAGGTAGTCTTCGGGGTGTGGACGAGGGTTGAAGAATTCGAAGCTTGTTGGGAAGGAGTAGGCTATGAGATGGGAGCCGAGAGATCAGCTTTCAGCAGGAAGGAGAGCGCCGAGCTGGCGACGGCGAGACAGGGCTGAGACGTACACGGGTCACACCAAGGCTGTGAGGTTGAAGAGAAGGATCAGTGGACTGTCCGAGCTGCTCGATGACCCAGCGACTCACCGAGAGCAAGAGCATTCCCGCTGGTTGGCGAAGTACCCCCTCGTCTCGAATCCACCGAGCGAGCGCGAGCATGATGTTGCCTCCGGTGGAGTCTCCGATGAAGATGATACGGTCTGGAGGTACTCCACGCTGGAGGAGGCTGATGAAGACGGCGGCGACGTCCTGTAGAGCTGCTGGGAATGGCGCCGGAAGGAGGCGATACTCGACAGCTGCGGAAGAGGGGAACGTTAGCGCCCCCTCGGGCGGTCACAGAGATGAGGCGTACCGTAGATTGATTCGAAGCATCCCAACTGTGTAGAAGACGGCTCAGTGCAAGCCTCGAGACGACAAAGCCGAGCGACCGACCTTCATGAGGTGACGAGGGATCGCTGAAAATCTCGCCTGTCAGCTTCTCCGCTTTCGGCACTCCAGCGAGTGTAACTCACCAGATGTAGCACACGATTCGTGTCCCGAGAAGTGAAGATACGAGCCGCCATGCGCGTAGATGCCGATGAAACCCTCCGCGAGCTCTTCGAGCGAATCTGCGCTCTTGCTCTCCCAGACGAAGCATCCGACCGCGTCGGTAGGTCCCACAGCATTATCGCACAGCACTCCAACCGCCGCATCCCACGGAAGCCCCTCGACCCATTCGAACCTCGTCTCGCTCAAATCCTCACTCGGCGATGGCTCGATGGAAGGATCCCGCACACCCCAGCGCATTCCGGCAATATCGGCAAGTCCGGCGATGCGTCTGTTGAAGTCTATTAACGCGCACTGAGGTGATGACCAGCTGGCGCGAGGGCGGCGCTTGATTCGGAGGGCGTACAGGAGAGTCCAGATGGGAAGAAGGAGGAGGGTCGAAAGAAGGCGCAGGACGACGAAGAGGTAGTAGAGGAGGGCTGGTCGAGAGAAAAGAAAAGGTTCTGACGGGCTGTAGATCGACTCCAAGCCGTTCGGTAGGTCTGTCGAGGGGTGAGAAGACGACTCAGCGATTGGTGAGAGGCGGTGATGAGAGCTTGCTTGAACTGCAGGAGAGGTTGAGCTCACCAAAGGCGGCTACAGGAATCAGCAGAAGAGCCTTTCTGATCGTGTGCATGTTGAACGAGTCCACTGAGCAGCGAGAGGCGAAGACGGGAGCGAGACGTCGAAGAGGGAGCTCGATTCGCCTCGAGCCAGCTTGGCTCCCACCACATCTCGCTTCTTCGCTCGGCGATCCCTTCCAGCTCGTCTGAGCGCGGGGAAGGACCTGCAGGACGGCTCAGACTACCCCTCCAACCTCTGCACCGACCCAGCTTCTTCCTCCTGGTCGCTCCCTCCTTCATCCGCCCTCTCTCCCAGCTCAAAATGAGTCTCCTACCGCCCAACGTCTTCCCCGACACGCCGGGTACCAAGCGTCTCGTCCTTCAGACCAAACCGTCGTGGACTCCTTCCTGCACCCGCCCCTGCAACCGTCGCAGCCACTTCGTTCCCGACATCAAGTCCGACATTCCCTGGCTCATCTCTCAGTTCGGCGACGCCTGTTCGTCGAGCTGGTTGGAGGGAAGGTACGATATCTGGAGGGGTGAGGGTTCGACTTGGGAGTCGCCCAAGGTGCAGGGCTATCTCAAGCATCAGAAGTGGGTCTTCGCTTGGGGGAATCCCCTCTGCGAGAAGGAGAAGCGCAAGGAGACTGCCGAGGAGTTTGTCGAATGGGCGAAGAAGGAGGGATTGAAGGTCGTTTGGTGCTGCGTCGACTCGGGATTCGAAGAGGTCCTCGCCGAGGGTGTCGCTGGAGTCGGCTGGTCGACGCTCTCTTGCCTCAAAGAGGACGTTCTTCGTGAGTGCTCCCTGCTCGGTCATCTTCTCCCTCTCTTAAGCTGATTTTCTCTCTTCTACAGACCCCGACCGCGTCAAGTTCAAGAACCGCGACGTCAAGCAGAACCTGCGCCGAGCCGAGCGCGCGGACCTCTCCTGCGACGAGCTTCGCCTCTGGGATCCCGACTACCTCCCCGACGACAAGACCAAGAAGGCCATCGACTCGGGACTCGAAGCGTGGAGGAATAGTAGGCAAGGAAGGCAGATCGCCTCGGTGAGTGCACTGTGAGGGCCGGAGCCCCTCCTGTGCGAGCTGTCGAACTCGGCGCTCACTTTCACACGAATGCAGGCTTCTCTGGACCCTTGGCTTGACGCCAGCAACCGACGCTACTTTCTCGCTCGTACGCCACACGAGGTGAGCCGTCTTCCTTTCTCTTTCGAGAAAGAAGTCCGGCGCTCGGAGTCTGACGCTCTTCGGCTCTCCCAGATCGTCGGCATCTGCATCCTCACTCCCATCGCCGGAGCTTCCTACCAGATCAAGAACGCCATCCCCTTCGTACGCAAACATCCCGGTGCTATCTTCGCTCTCGCACTCGAACCTAAAGCTGACCTTTTCTCCCTCCCTCCCAGCCTTCGGCGCCCCGCGGAACCTCGGAAGCTCTCCTCACCCATGTCATCAAGGAGATGAAGGGAGAAGGACGCAAGAGTCTCACCTTTGGAGCCAGCGCCACTGCCGACCTCCTCCTCGAGCACAACATCCGTCGCGGCGTTCGCATGAGGCTACTCGAGCGCTCCTACTCGTTCATCATCACCAAGACGGGCTTGGCGCAGAGGGGTCACTTCAGGGTGAGTTTGGATCGCTTGTTTGGAGCTGTTCGTGCTGAGCTGACCGTCTCCCTTGTCCCAGAGCAAGTTTGAGACGGAGCAGACCGAGCTCTTGCACATCTCGTTCCCTCCTCACGGCTTTGGTCTCGGCGGTTTGCTTGCTTTGATGAAGATGTTGAAGGTTCAGTGATGTTCTCTATACTTCTCGAGTCGTGTAGGATGCTGATATGGAGGGGATAATGGAGCTCGGCGATAGCTGCTCAAGCGCCGAGAGGACGATCTCGCTGTCTGTGCGCGCGAGTTGTCTACTCGGACAACGGCTCCTGTACTTCGGCACCAGCTGAGTTCGTCCTATCGACCGCTGCTTGGAGAGTTGTCTGCCGAGGCTTTTCGTCCGTCTCCCCGGGCCCCGAGGTGCCGAAATCGAGGGGTAACCGAGGTCGCTCGACTTCTCTCTTCTTTCGTCTTTCATCGTTGACTTCTTCACACCAACCACCGCTGGGGATGGTTTCTGCTTCCCTGCTCGTCCTTCTCGCTCCCCTGGCTCGCGCTTTCATCGTCGAAGGCAATCAAATGGCTCTCAGCAGAATCGACCCTATTGTCAACCCGTAAGTTCAGAAATCACTCTCTACTTCTCTAAAGCTCTTTACTTCTCTACACTCTCTACTTCTCTATAGTTCCGACAGTCTATCGAACGTCGAAGTCTGACCTCCACTCTCTCGGCGCAGCGGTGTCGTCTCCTCGCATGTGCACGCAGTGGTCGGCGGCTCCTCCTTCGCCGTAGACTACACCTCGGCTTATAAGGATGCTGCATGTACCTCCATCTCGACCCCAGCCGACCGCTCGAATTATTGGGTGAGCTCGGCGATGATTTGAGGACTCGGCGGCGACGGCGAAGACTTGCAGCTGATCTCTCCTCGCCAGATGCCCGCCGTGTACGGGATGAAGGACAACCTCTTTTATGCGCTGCCAGTCAGAGAAGGTGAGCTTTGGGATCGCTTGTCTCGCGGCACGACGACGAGGCTACGAGCTGTCGACTCGGCGACGGCGAGCTCGGAGATGAGCAGGCTGCCTCATATCAATGTCTCATGGCCACCAATACTAACCAACACGCTTCCTACAACAGTACGTATTTACTACTTTCTTAACACGGAAATGGAGGCGTTCCCGGAAGGCTTCAAGATGCTCGCTGGTTCGCCGATGACCCGAAGCCCCGACGAGAACATGATCTGGTACATCTCATACGCTCGATAGCATCCCAGCTTGCTTAATAAGCCTCTCACATTCTACAGGTACTGTCAGCAAGGTAGTCACGACATGACCGGCGTCGAATCTCTCGGCCGAAACTCGCAATTCCCACTTGAACGCTGCTGGGACTTCCTACGCTCTGAGATAACGTTCCCGAGCTGTTGGTCGGGAGACACTACTCTTGATACCGAGGGACAGACTGCATACCGCGACGGAGACAGCTGCCCCGACACCCATCCGGTTCAACTTCCCAAGATCGTCCTCGAGTTTGTGAGTCTCTGCGGAGTGTATCGAGGTTCTGAGCAGGTGCTGATCTGCTACTTCAACTCGACAGGGATACAACAGCAGCGACTTCGACCCCACCTCACTCGTACTCGCCAAGTAAGTCCCGCCCCTCGGCGAAGGCATCGCCGAACCTCGACGCTGACGTCGAGTCTTGCTCTCTACAGCGGTGACACTGCTGGATACGGCCTGCACGGTGATCTACTCCATACTAGGGTAGTTGGCTAGTCGCTGATCCCTCGTCTCGGCACGAAAATGTCTGCTTACTGCAGGTGACTTCGCTTCCGGATGGGATCGTACGTTGACTGGCCATCGCTGTGCTTCGGCTCGACACAATCCCCACGTATTCTTCGAGCAAAGACTTGGGGCTTGTGTCGAGCTATCCCTTTCCTGGCGTTCAAAGCTGACCGGCGCTGACTTCCACTCGTCGGCTCGCTCGCAGGGGACGTTCTTCAGGCTCTCATGTCCGTTTTCGGTGGCGCTCGGAGCTCAAATAGTACCTAGCTGATACTTATACTCCCACAGTGACGACGAAAACTGCAACGCCCGTCAAAACCCCTACGGAGAGGACGACTCGACGTGCAAGGTCCTCGAGGGAAAGCGGGACGACGATGGAGCCAACAGCTGCACCCTGGTCGGACCCATCCCTCAAGAAGCGGTTGGGATCATGGAGCCTTTGAGCGCTCTCCCCGGTGCGTGCCCTCTAGTCGAAGAGAGCGAGGGCTGACCATCGCCGAACCTCAGGCTGCAACCTCCTTTGGAGCGACAACTCGACCAAGCCGACCTGCGACCCCGAGCCCAGCACACCGGCGATCGGACCTTACACCGCCATTTTCCAATCTTTTGGAGCTTCGTATGCAGGAGATGTGCCAGGCCTCATCCCCGTCTACGAGGCGGGCTACTAGAACGCCGAGTAGCCCCCGCATCGATGTCAACGTCGTCAAGACCCCTCAGGCATGCTCCTGGGGTTGTGCGAGAGTGTAATGGGTGCCATATCCGGAAGAGGGAGCTGTTCGTTGATCGATGGAGCAGGGTTTGCGACGAGTCGGGGTTTGGATTCGACTCGCGAGTGGCTTGAGGGTCATGAAATACGAAGCGCCTGGTGCCCTATGTCGCTGTATCGGGGGTGACAGCTTATTTGAGTACCTCAAGGACTCAAGATGGGGACCCAGCTCGAACAGCGAGCAGGCTCAGCTTTTTGATGAGCATCGAATCGCCGAAGCATCGTTCGCCTGCTCCTAGCTGAGCTCTAGACTTGTTCCTACTTCCATCGACGTTCCAAATCACTATAAGCAAGCCTCAAGCGTTATATTCCCCCTCCTCACTGCGCCAGCGCAGCTCCCAGCTGCCTGCTCAAGTCGAGAGCCCTTCCTCGCTGCTTCTCGAGCGCCTCGATCTTGACCCAGAGCTGGTGACACTCCCTGTAGAAACGAGGAAGAAAAGTGAGCGGCAATCACCGAGAAAGCAAAAGCGAAACCTCACCTCGTCTTGCCGTTGAGCTCCATCGCCTTGCTCAAGCGAGTCGCGACCTCCTCGGCGAATGCATCCCTCAAGCTCTGCGCCTCGCTGCTCCTGAGCTCGTCGATACCCTCGAGGGTCTGAAGACGAGTCTTGATCTTCTCGAGGAGGAGGAGGAGATTGTCTTGTCCAGAGAGCGAGATCTTGTTAAAATCGACGCTCTCCTTGTCCTCGGCGGCGAGAGCGAGAACGGCGTAGAGCTCGCAAAGCTTGGATTCGAGGGTCTCGACGCTCTTGAGGGAGTCGGGTACCGATTGAAGTGAGAAAAAAAAAACGTCTTGCTAGCCTCCTCGCCTCCCGAAGGTACTCCTTTCTGCTCCTCCTTGCCGCTCTTCCTCGACGAGTGAGCGCCGAGCTTGCTCGAAGGCGACGAGACGTCCAACGAGGAAGTCGTGTACGCATTTCGTCCGATGCTGATGATCTCGGCTACCGCATCTTGGTACTGCTCAGTATCGACGACGTCATCGTTTGTAGCAGCGGGCGAGGGAAGCAACGCCGAAGAGTCGTTCGGAGGAAGAGGCTGAGGGTTGGGGGGCGTGTCCACAGCGAGCTCGGGGAATGAAGGAGTGAAGCCGCGAATCGCTTTGTTGCTGTTGGGAGAGTCGGTGCGGGAGGGTTGCGCGGGGATGTCGGCGGCGAAAGGGAGCTCGTCGTCGAGGAGAGCGGGAGTCACTCGCTGAGAATCAGGGACGGTGGTCTGCTCCCTCATCTCCGAGTCGTAGTAGGAAGCGAGGTTCAAATCACTACCCGTCGGTGCCGCCTTGACGTTGAGGAAAGAGACCTGCGCCGCTCCGTTGCCCGTCGTCGCGCCTCCGCCGCGCTCGGTCGATACTTGGTGGCCGACCTCGAAGCCTGGAGCTACCTCATCGACCTTGGTTCCAGCTCCTACCGATCCACCGTGATCCTTGACCGACTTGAGAGCCTCCAGTTGCGCCCTGGCCGAGCTGTAGAGTGCGCCGAGCTGGAGGAACCCCTTCGAGAGCACCTTCTTCTCGGTCGAAATGCGGTCATTCTCTGCATCAAGCGTATCTCCTCGCTGCTTGTGCTCCTCAAGCAGTTGAAGCAGGTCCTGATTCGATTCGGTGAGAATGTCGATTCGGTGAAGGAGGAAGCTCGGCGAGTCGAGGTCGGGAGAGCAGTCCTTGTCGGAGGTGTTGGAGGTGGTGGAGGTCGCGTTCTGCTGAGCGCGAGGACGGAGGGTCATGAGCTCCTTCTTCGGATGCTGCACACTCGATCCCCTCACGACCACCTCCTCGGGCTCGTCGAAGGTCTTGACGCCGAGCTCTCCCTCCTTGGTCGTCGCTTCGACTTCGACCTCGAGCTGATGCGACTGAGACTGAGGAGCGAGGGAGAAGGGAAGCTGCTTGTGACGAGTCCCATGAGCGGGTCCGAGAGCCCAGGTGTCCTGCTCGTTGAGGTTGGCGGGAGACGGCAGGTAGTGAGGGTCGGACTCGGAGCGAGGGGGAGCGGGCGTCGACGAAGCGGGGGCGAGCGACTCGGGTTGATTGACTGCCTTGCGCTGGTCTAGGAAAGACTTGACGGCCATCTCGTCGTCGCTCGTGGTGTCCTCCTGCAGCAGAGGCAGGAAGGGAGAGGAAGGGGGAGCGACGGTCAGCTCGAGCTCGGTCGACCGTTACAGGCAGCTAGCGAGACTGTCAAGCACTCACGTAGTCTCCGATCGTGCTGTTTAACTCGTTCTGAGCTTCCTCCGACACAGAGTA
>JACWFO010000397.1:0-16531 GCA_019775505.1 Leucosporidium yakuticum
AGGCTCTCTCTTCCGGCAGCCGATTCAGATTTCGAAAGCTCCCAATTCCCAGCGTAGCAATGCAGACCTCTGAATCTCCGCCGAGCTGTTCGTCACTTCTCTTCTGCTCTCTTGCTCCCCTGCTCTCCTGCTCCAGGCCGGTCCCCTTGCCTCGGCTCGCGACCCGTCCTCCTTTTTCCTCGGCTCCTTGCTCGAGTGTGGCCTACTTTCTCTTCTGCCCCTTCTCGCCGTAGTCGGACTCAGTGTGTTTCCCCCTTCGACCGCTTTTGCGCCCCTTGCAACGCTGGCAGACCCGCGCCGGACTCTACCTCGGCGATCAACTGCTCGGCGGAAAGGGTCGAGGGGGGTCGAGTAAAGGTCAGAGGCGGGGGGGGCTTGAAGGGCTCGTACCACTTGAAGCTGCTTCTTTTTGTCGTGAGCCCCGAGAAGCTCTTGTCCCGTCGACGGACGCTTGCTGCTTTGGCGGGAGCAGGCGACCAGCAACGAGACCGAGCTTTCACCGACTCGAGGAGAACAAGAGAAGCGGAGCAGGTCAAAGGAAGGGGAAGGAAAGCAAGTAGCAGTACATAGGTACATAGGTGCAAGAGTCGCCCGATGCCACTGCAGTCGAACATCAGGCGAGGGAGAGGCGGGAGAGCGAAGAAGGACAGCCCCGGCGAGTGCTCGGCGAGCGTCTTACACGAAGAGGCGAACGTTCTGGGAGGCTAAGTCGCTCACGAGGCCAAGAATTCTGATTCCTTTGAACGACGGGAGGGAAGAGAACACGAAAGAATTCAAACCGTCTGGAAGGAGCTTTAGGGCCAGCAGGGAGCAGCCCTTGCTTCGGCTCTCGCTGCTACGGGCGCTGGAAGAGCCGGACGCGATAGGACGGCGTTGACGTAACAGATAAGACACGCTCCTACACGATTGTCCGCCGAAAAAGTACGACACCTCCGCCAGTCCGGCAGCATCTCGCCTCGGCGGAGAGGTGAGCTTCGAGGTTCGGCGCAGGTGAAGGGCACACCTTTGGGCCTCAGGTCGGCTCAGAAGACGCTCAAAAATCGATTACAGGGGATCTCTGTGTACGGATGTACGACGCCCGACAGTCTTGCTTATCTGACGAGGTGCAGCAGCAGGCTGGTGCGGAGCCCCTTGGAGCGAAGGGGGTTCGGAGAAGAGCAAGGGGCACGCGAGCCAGCCGCCAGCACGATGTAGGAGAGGCGAGAGGGTGGTTGCAGCGCAAAATAAACCTAGTTCACCTACCGAGCTCTTCACAGCGACTCCTCAGCCTCAAGCCAAAGACGAGTCAGCTTGCCGCGCTGCTCTCTCCCTCCGCCACATCGCTTGCTCCTCGTCGTTACTTCACCTCCGACTCTCGCGCTAGGATGGACAAGTCCAAGGAGCGGCAGCCTACACCATTAGCTCAGCTCAAGGAGCAGAGCATACGCAAGATTGGCCCCGCCCACGAGTACTCGATTCGCTCGTGGATCAACGCGGCTCGCGACAGCTTCGAGCGAGCTGCCAGTTCGTGGCGCGGGGGAGAAGGGGATTCTGCTCAGCTGGAAGATGCTTTCATCAGCTTCCGACGAGGTGCACAGTGAGTGCGAGCTTCGCCTTGGAATGACGCTCCATCGCCCAACTCGACGAGGGCCTCTCGAGGAGCTCTCAAGAGCTCTGTAGGAGCTCTCAAGGAGCAGAGAGTACAGCTAAGAGACTAGCGTACCCTACCGACAGCCCCAAGGCTCCCTATCGCCTGCAGTAGCGAGGCTCGCAACCAGCGTCAACGCCGTCAACGCACGCACGCTGACCGTCGCCCTTCTCCCCTGCAGTCTACTCAATCAAGCAAAGACACATCCTGGATGGGCACAACGCTCAGCTCAAGACAAGGAGCTCTACAGTCGCGTGCTATTAGTACGTCGGCAGGCGGAACTGACGACCTCGCTCAACGCTGACCATGCTCGCCCTCTGCAGCTCGCCTCGGACGCTAGCAAGAGTCAGGAGGAGATCAAGCTTCGTCTCGAGCAACGAGAAGCTGACTGGATTAAGCGCCATGGCAAGATCGAGGTCGCGTCAGTCGCATCCACGAGTCGAGCGGCCGCACAGGCGAACGGCAGCAGCACGCCAGCAGCGACGAGCTCCGCAGGATCTGGCAGGACAGGCGCACTCAATGGTGGTTCATCCTCTCGCTCGTGAGCTCCCGGTTCGCGCGAGGCGCTTCCTCACACGAGCTAATCGTCGACTTCGCAGCGCTCCTACCGACGAGCGACCAGCAGTCTCTCCACCCCTCAACTCCATCGAAGATCGTCTAGCAGCGCTCCGTGCTCGAGGAGTCGAGACTACCAGCGCGCTCTCTCGACCAGCAGCCCCTCGCCCTACAAACCCTCCTCCCGTCGCCTATGTCCCTCCCCCTGCCGTCTCAACTTCCTCACCACGCCAAGCTGCGCTCAGAGCACCCGGGAGTCCACCGATACCTCGCAAGCCGGAATCGCTACAAGGTCGCTCGCCACCACCGAGTCCCAAAGCTCGCGTTAAAGGCGATTTCGTCGACGATTCGGCGGTGCAGAGGACAGGCAGCGCTCCGCCAGCGATCCCGCGTTCCGAGTCCGGAGGTTCGGATGTCTTCGCGGGGATGGGATTGCAGCTGAACCAGGCGCTGTCGAACGGTGGCGCAGAGGACGCTCGTACGGGAGGATCACGGCGAGGAAGCGAATCCGCCGACGGCCCAACCAGCCCCTACGAGCAAGTCGCAAGCCTACCCTCTCCCACCGCCTTCACCAACTTCTTCCCGAGCATCGACGATTTCGAAAAGACGGTCCCGGGCGGCTCCTCGTCGAACGGCGACTTCGCCTTTCCCTCGGTGCCCTCCTCCCTTCCATCCTCTTCACCAACGCAAGGCGTTCGTAGCTCCCTTCCTCCTCCGCCGCGACCCTTCGAACTGGACACTGGCGACTTTGATCGGGAGCAGAAGGAGAGATCAGCAGCGGCGGCATTGCTCGGTGGCGCAAGCATGGCCCGCTCCTCGTCCAGCGAGGTTGCTCTCGCCTCACGTCGGAGCGACCTACCCTCTTCCCTCGTACCCGGAGGCGGCTCTCAACCCTCCAGCACCTCGTACGCTACCTCGACGTCCACACCGCCGACCGTCAACGCCACCCCTTCGCGCTCTCCTCTTCCTCCTCCCCCCGTTTCGGCATCACAGAACTTCAGCATTCCCTTCACCGCTGAGGTCTCGCCGACTGCACTCTATAGCTACCTCGTCACCGCTCAGGCGGAAGCCGGTAAAGGACCGCGAGTACTGCTGCTGGACGTGCGGAGCCGAGACGAGTACGATCGAGGTCGTGTGATGGGCGAGTCGGTGTGTTTGGAACCAGTGGTGATTCGTCCTGGGTATGTTGGATCGTTTCTATCCATAGGCTATCGGCGCTAATGCTCTTCTGGACCCTACAGGATCAGCTCGTCCGGACTCGAATCGGCTCTCTCCCTTTCCCCCAAGCACGAGCAAGCCCTCTTCGCCGCCCGCAATTGCTACGACATGGTCGTGATCTACGACCGCGCCTCGCTTACGACACCCAACGCCGAACCTCCATCGACATCGCCCGAGGCTCAGCACGTGCTTTGGACCCTCAACAGCGCCATCTACGAGCGCGAGTTCTACAAGAGCCTCAAGCGACAACCGGTGCTGCTCAAGGGCGGGTGGGAGGCGTGGGAGAAGTATGTCGGTGTCAAGGGTATCGTGCGGGATGGCGAGGCGCCTGCAGCTGTTGAGGGCGCTCGGCGGCGGACCAGCCTCGACGAGTTTGGCCAGCTCGAGGCAAAGAAGGCGCATCGCAAGGCCTCCATCGTTCCAGGAGGGGGACCCTCTGGAGCTTCACTCGTAAAGAACCCGAGCGCTGTAGTGAGTGGCCGCTCCCGCTGCTGTCTGATTTTGCCGCTGACCTTTCTTCATCCATAGCCTCTCGGCTCGCCATACGGCCAACCGACCTCCAGCTCAAACGGAAGCTACTTTCCGCCCGCCTCGACCTACACGAGCAACTACTCGAGCAGCAGCAACTCGCTCGCCAGTTCGGGCGTCATCTCGCCTCGTCTCGCCATGCCACCGACCGCCGCTCAACGGTCAGGCTCCATTCCTTCCTTCGACGCCTACTCTTCAACATCCTCCTTCTCAGCGAGTACCACTCTCTACGGTCAACATCCTCAGCAGCCTCACATCAACGGCATGAGCTCCTACACCTCACCGTCGTACACCTCGGCGCCACCCCTTCCGCTGACTCGGAGCGGCTTCGGCGAAGGTCACGACCAATCGCCCCAGTCGTTCACGAGCTACCCTCGACCATCCATCGACTACCCTCAGCTTCAGCCACGAGCCCCGCCGCCAGTCTCGCAAGCGACTCGACCTCCGCCCCTTCCAGCAGCTCCCCTCGCTCGTCCACCACCCGTCCAGCCCGCTCCTCAACGATCCAACTCTTCGTTCAACGGCCTGCACCAAGTCAGCTCGTATTCGTCGGCACGGTCTCAATTCCCCACCGACCTCAACTTCAACGACAACTCGATCGGCCTCACGGGCCTCAAGAACCTCGGCAACACCTGCTACATGAATTCGACGATCCAGTGCCTCTCGGCGACGATTCCCTTTGCTCGTTACTTCAAGGGTGAGCGTTTTCGCCGCCTCTCGACGCGAGACATGAGCTGATGCTGTCTTGCTCCGCAGACCGTTCCTACAAGCGCGACATCAACACCGTCAACCCTCTCGGCACTCGTGGAGCCCTCGCCGATGCTGTCGCCGAGCTCATTCGCGCCATTTGGGCTCAGCAGTACACCTTCCTCTCGCCCGTCACCTTCCGCGAGAACATCTGCCGAGTCGCCCCTCAGTTCCGAGGTTCGGACCAGCACGACGCTCAAGAGTTCCTCGGCTTCCTCCTCGATGGACTACACGAGGACCTCAACTACGTCGTCAAGAAGCCCAAGCCCATCGAGATGACCCCCGACCGCGAGCACGACCTCGAGACGCTCCCTCCGCAGATCATGAGCGACCGCGAGTGGGAGATTTACCGCATGCGCAACGACAGCTTTGTCGTGCAGTGTTTCCAAGGGCAGTTCCGCAACCAGCTCAAGTGCTTGACCTGCGGCAAGGTGAGTTCGGCGATTCGAGACTCGTCCGTTCAGCCGTCGCTGACTTCTCTCGGCCCTCAGACCTCGACAACGTACAACGTGAATGAATTCGTTGACCTCCCCTCGCCCTACAGATCGCTGAGTTTTCGCTCGTCGCAGACCTTCATGCCCCTTTCGATCCCCATTCCTTCCGGCCGCGGGCTCACCAGAGCTAGCCTCGAGGACTGCATCAAGGCGTTCGTACGGGAAGAGATCTTGGACAAGGACGATGCTTGGTGAGTGTTCTCGGCTCCTCGACGCTCTCGGCGCGTGCTCACCGACCTCGCTCTCAGGTTCTGCCCTCGGTGCAAGACGAACCGCAAGGCGTCGAAGAGGCTCACGCTCTCTCGTCTGCCTCCCATCCTCGTCATCCACCTCAAGCGGTTCTCGTTCAAGGGTCCGTTCAGCGACAAGGTTCGTTCTCGATGTTGGCCACCTCCCTCGGCGAGAGCTAACCGCTTTCCTTTCCTTTAGATCGAAACCCAAGTGCAATATCCGCTGTCGGGACTTGACCTCACGAGCTACCTCCCTCCTCCACTCTTCGACAAGCGTGGTCCGCCGCCCTCCTCCTCGACCAAGGGCAACGTCTACGACCTCTTCGCCGTCACCAACCACTACGGCAACTTGAGCAGCGGGCATTAGTGAGTCTTTCTTTGCTCCTTCTCGCTTGTTACTCCTGCTGATGTTCTTGCCTCTTGCAGTACGGCCTTTGTTCGAAGCGGCCGAGAATGGCACAACATTGGCGACTCGAAGTGCACCCAAGTCGATCCTCGTGTTGTGGAATCGGTGAGGTTGATGCTTCGCCGTTCTTGACTCTCGCTTACCCGTGCTTCTCCGCAGGCCAAATCGGCGTACATCTTGTATTATGCGCTCCGTTGAGCTCGGTGGAGCGCGAGTTCGTTGGTTCGGTCGTTTGGAGCTTACCCTATCGTTAGTCATTGAGCATGAGCATACCTGCAGTACTATACCCTTTCTACTCGGACGATGACTGTGGCTCGCTGGCTTCGCGAAGGTTCGTCAAGCGAGCGCCGAGCCCTTCCAGCCCACGCCGAACATGCGAAGGCGCTGGGAAGGTTCTGCAGCATTGGGGACTTTTTGAGGGCTGATTGAGGCCCCAATGGCTCGTGGGAAGCCTTTCCGAGAAGCGGCGAGGCCCAGCTCGGCGATCCAACGTTTGACATCGCCGAGAAGATGGCAATTGTTGCTGGTATCACGGCCAGAATTTTACGTCTTTTCACAGTTCAGTCTAGTTCTGATAGCTCAGTGGTAGAGCGGGCGACTCCAGTTGATGGTTACATCGTCAGGTCGGGCGTTCAATCCGCACGCTTTGAGCGAGATCGCCGGAGGAGCTCGCCCGCGACGAGCTGTGCTCCGACCGAGCCTGCTTGCATGGTCAGCTACAGCCACAGAGATGTACTGTACTCCCCTCTACGCCGGACCCGAACGAGTGAGCTACATCCCTCTCGCCGACCAACTCCGCAGCGGGGCCAGAGAGGAGAGGGGAGAAGCCGACTCGCGAGCGACGAGGCTCTTCCTCCTGCCATTCACCTCGTTTCTCGCTTCGTCTCTCCGGCTCGCTATTCTCGTACAGGCTACTCGACAACAGACTTGCTAGGATCCTACAGCACTTCCTCCTCCCTCTCCCCAACGCCAACGCCAACGCCCTCTCCTCCAGCGCTCGTCCCCTCCTCCGCGCCATGTCAACAGAGACGGACGACTTCGCTTCAGCAGCAGCAGTCGAAAAGAAGAGTACACCCTCCCTTCCTATCGAGCTGCATCGTCGAATCCTCCTCCTCGCGCTTCCTCGCCTCTCCTTCGACACTTCCGGGAGCGCTGGGAACGAGCTGCTCTGCACCGCTTCGCTCGTCAACAAGGCGTGGAGGGAGCTGGCGTTGAGGGAGATGATGAGGCATCCTTACTTCAGGAGGATTCGAACTCAGCTGAAGTTCCTCGAGGTAGCCGCGAGGGTCGACCCAGGCTTCTCGGCGGAAGGGGAAGGGTCGCCGAAGGGATGGATCGAGTCGGTATGGACGGGGGGCACTCCCGCATTGGAAGGAAAGATGAACGTTGTCAGCGCAGTGCTTTATTCGGTCAAGTCGTGGGTTTCGGGCAAGAATGCTATAGGCCGGTCGGCGCCCATGGGTGTGACGCCGAGTGAGCGCTCCCTCGCCTCTCCATCGCCTTGTTCAGCATTGCTTACCTATTTTGACCACCGTCAGACGTATCGGAGCCCTACTGTATCCCTTGTACCGGCAAGGTCGCGTTGTATTCGCAGATCGAGCTTCGCCCTTCGCCATCCTTTCAGCCATAGCCGATGGGACGAGTGCTAGTTGATCAACTTCGGTTGCAAGCTAAGTACCGTGTAATGCTACCGAAGGAGAAATGCCCTCGAACCCCGAGAGAGTTGAGTCGCCGTTCGCCGAAAGCGAAGCAGCGCCGAGCGCCGAGAGCGTCGGGCGATGGAGGAGGAAGGGGAGGAAGGAGCGAGGGAAGAAGGTAGAAGGGGGTATGACAGCAATGATAACTAGGGAGGTGGGCGGGTGACCGAAACCTACTTCCTGAAGTTGTAGGAGAGGGATTAGCTTTGCGAGAGAGCGAACGAGATCCGCTTCCCGACTCACTTGAAGTTGCTGCAGCGACACTGACCAGCGAGGACTTCAGGTGGGAAGTGTAGGCGAAGCCGGTAACACGGTAAGACGACCTCAGCTGGAGCAGCGACCACGTATCCTCGAGGAGGGCTCACGAGATGAGACTTGGCTTCTAACGGGCCGTAAAACAGCGCGCGCTCGAACGAAGCGAAGGGAAGGCGAGGCCTAATGAGGGGGAGGGAGGAAAGGGTAAGTGTGGGAAGCTACAGCAGCCGCGAAGCGAGCGTACCGAACCGATGCGAGTCGAAGCGAATGGGCGAAGAAAGAGGAAAAAGATGAGGGCGACGATTTAGGGCGAAGGAGGATTTCGAGGGTTGAGGAAAGGGTTCATCGATGATGGTAAGCGGCGAGCTCGTCTTCTCGGGGAGGAGCAAGAAGAGTGGAGAGGAAGGGTATGTAGGCAAGTACTGGCAAACTATGTCACGCCCAAAGTCAATCCGCTAGACACCGATCGTACTGTGGCGGCCTGCACCGCGGCGGCAACGGACCATGTTTCGCTCGTGGAGCTTTCTACTGAACCTCATCTCACTATACTCTTCCTCCTTCCATGGCGGATCGGTACCGACTCGCAATGGACCGGTTTCGTGCACGGCGCCGAAACCCTCTTCCCTCGGCTCGTCGCGTTGACCCTCGACGTCGCAACCCAGCCATTCGCCGACCTCCCCGACCGCTTCCGCAACCTCTTCCGCCTACTCAGCTCCCTACAACACCTCGACTTCGGCTTCCAACCCCGCGCTAGCGTCGAGCTCCTCCCCCTCCTCCTCGCCCTTCCCTCTTCAACCAAGCTCGTTTCCCTCCGACTTCGTCTCCCCCCCGACCGAAATGTTCACAAACTACTTCTCCTTTATCCTCGATGCTATCAAAGCCTCACCACCGGCGCTCAGCAACCTCCAGCGCCTCATTCTCCCTCTGCCCCGCGCTTCGCTCCAGGCTCGGGCAGTACTCGATGTGAGCTGGGAGCGGGAGGAGATCAAGGCAATTTGCAGGAAGCGGGGAGTGAAGTTGATGGAGAGGGCGCCAATTGAAGATCACTCGGCAGCTGGTTGGGAGGCTTCTCTCGGCGAGATTCGTGAGGAGGGGAGCTTTCTTCTCTTTGAGGACGTCGACGCTCTCACTGACGATGAACCTCGTTTTACAGGTGGCCTGGACGGAGAGGTGTTTAGATGCACAGTAGCTCTCATCCAGCCCAATTTGACCCTTTATTCCCTCATCTCAGCCCCGCCGAGAACCATCACCGAAAACTGCCTCGGCGCTCTTCTTTACCCTCCTCCTGCTTCCCCTCACCTCCTCTCTCACTCAAAACACTCAAAACCACCTCCACAAGCCCCCACCAACGCCTCACAAGCTCAGCAAAGAGTTTCCTGACTTCTCACCTCGAATAGCTGGACTCTTGGCGCACCCGTTTTGAGCGCCGAGGCTGGGGTTCTAGAGTGAAAATGGGGGATGAGGTGTGAGAAGGGTGGGAACAGGGAGGGAGGGAGAGGGATGGATTTAGATGGTGTCGGAGGTGAGGGCGAGGGTGAGGGAGGGAGGGACGGAGGAGGAGGAGGAGGGAGGGAGGGGAGGAAGGAGGGCGGGGGCGGAAGGGGAAGGGGGTGTTGATGGGTTGTTGTAGCTGAGTAGAATGTACTGTAGAGTGAATACGAACTCTTCAGACTCTGTCTACTCCAAAGCAGCTCGCTCTTAACGACTGAGAGCAAGGCGAACCTTCGGCGCCGAGCTGTCCTTCGAAAGCCTACCTCGGTGCAGCTTGCTCAATCCGCCATCCAACGAGCTCAATCGCGCTGTTTCTGCACCCTCATCCGTCTTCAAAGTGTTTCCTTGATGTACGAGACTGCAATAGCAAAGCCATGGCTTGGCAGCGTGATCCAATTCGAGCGTGGCGCCGAGGGAGGGAGAGTTCGCGAGAACGAGAACAGAGGGGACGTTGGTGGAGTAAGTTTAAGGTCAAGCTAAGTATATAGTCAACCCACAGCGAAGGGAGGGAGCCTGAGAGGGAAGCCTGGCGAGGGCATTCGGCGCCGAGCTCGGAGGGGTCCTTCCTGTTTTGTAAGGCGATGAGACGAGCAGAGCATGAGCTGATGCAGTACAGCAGTACGAGCACTGCTGTTTCGCTGAACCACTTCTTCGACTCCTCTCAGCTCGAGGTGACCCTCCCGACTTCGCCTTCGCCCTCTCTCAGCTTCTCCACGCTCACCTCGTTTCGCTCGCTTTCCGACTCGCTGGCTCGCTGCTTCAAGAACTGCGCGAGAGTCGATCGGTGAGTACTACACCCCTTCTAGGCTACCAAGAGCCCAGCTGACCGCTGCTGCCTGCTCGAGAACAGCTGCCGGACGCGCTCGCTTGCTGGAAACGACACGATGAGCTTGAACGAGGTGAGCAGCAGTCGAGGAGCAGAGATGGAGACATATACTGACTCGGAGACTCCTCCGCTACAGACCTCGACCCCCATCACCGAAGAGCTGGGCCGGCTGCTCGCGCACCAAGGCATTTACCTCGTCTTGACCCACGCTTTGGCGGGAGCGCTCCGATCTTCAACGACTCAATCTCTCAGCAGAACCCATGGTCTCTTCCTCACCTTCAACATCCACCCCGACCCGCCTACCGACTGCCTCTCGGCCAAGTACCTCCTCGACACGGCGGAAGTCAAGCCTCTCGACTAGCTGCGAGGATTGCTTACTCTCAGAACCTTGCCCGTCGATAAGAACATGTTCGAGCTGAGCTGGGAAAGCTGGCAGGAAGAAGCGGCGGGCCTGCCTGAGTCGGTCGAAGATCTGATGCTCGTCGCTACCGCCGCTCCGCCAAGGGGGCAGCAGGCGCTGGGCGCTGCAGCTTTTCACGTGCGCTTGAAGGATAGAGAAGGACCCTCGAGCGACGAGGACTGGCTGCCTCATATGAAGGAACGCTACGTGCTCGTGAGGGATCGTCTCGCAGAGGTGAGTCGTTGAGGTCGTTCCCGCGCTTTGCTAGCGCTGACTGCTGTCTTTGATCCAACAGAATCGAGGTCTTTTCCTCCACCATACAAGGACTACTCGGAAAGATGCCTGCGATGGCTGTGGAAAGACGTGTGAGTCGAGCTCGGCGATCGCTCAGGAGTCGGCTCTTACGCTTCGCCGATGATTTCCTCTTCGCTCCTAGGCCCCCCTCACAAGCTCAGGCTTTGCTCCCGCTGCCGCGACGTCACGTCCTGCAGCTCGACATGCCAGAAGAGCAAGTACGCCGACCATCGCCTGTTCCGCTTCTTGAAGATGTCGCGTGAGTCTTTCCGAGCTGCTCTCCGTGCGGAGACGGAACGAGCTGAATTCTCCCTTATCTGCTGGTAGAACACGACTCCATAACGACCACACCTTCTATCGTGTATCAGCGTCTCAGATACTTCATTGAAGCTATTGCCCACGAGACCTGCACCTGCACGGCCTACGCGTCGGCGACAAGCTTGTACACTTCCTCACCCGATGGAAAAGGCTATCCTGGTTGTTGAGCTTGCTGAGCTTTGCCCTACGTCCTCGACACGGGACCCAGCCGAGGACTTCGAGATTCGCGCGGTGATCGCTCTCCCCGACGACGAGGTGCTCGCCTATCTCTCTACGAGGATGAGCAAGCTTACTTCTGTGGTGGAGATTTACCCCTCGAGCATCCAGATTCGCTCACTTCTCGATGATGGAGGCATCGGTGGCTTGGCCCTCTGCTTCATCGCCGAGACTCCGTACTCTTTCGTTGTTGTAACTGTGCTCTCGTCTTAGTCTCGACGTGTGGAACGAAGTGTAATGCAGTAGAGGACTAACCTGTGCTCTCGTCTTAGTCTCGACGTGTGGAACGAAGAGAGAAGAGAGAGACAGGCAAAGCGAGCGAACTACTTTCAAAGGGGGCGGGGCTACAAAGATGGCGGGCAATAGCGAGGCGGGGGACTATGGGGGAGGCTGATACGAGAGACGACGGATCTGGGGTTATGTAGTAAAGGAAGGCGAGACGAGATGTACGGGAGTAGAAGGCGGCGTTGTGGTGTGTAGCGAATTAGGGAGATGGCGAGGGAGACGGCGAGTGAGTGAAGTGCGAAGGACCTCATCCGGCGACACTCCTCCTGGTCCAAGCACGAAGAGAGTGCATACCGAGTCCATCTCAATGAACCTCAAACTTGTTCTTGCCGAGCGCCTTGGTGAACATGTCGGCCGTGTTGTCGTGAGTCGAGATGTAGACGAGGTCGACTTCTCCTCGAGCGACTCGGTCGGCGACGAACATGTGAGTGACGTCGTAGTGCTTGCTGCCGGCGCGCGATCCCGGATTCTTGGTGATGGTGATGCAGGCCGAGTTGTCCTTGAAGATGGTGGAAGGCGAGGGCTGCTCCATTCCGAGGTCGGCGGCGAGCTTGCAAAGAGCGAGAACCTCCTTGGTGGTGTTGGAGGCGGCGATGATCTCCGATTCGGTAGTGGAAGTTGCGACGAGAGACTGCTGCTTGGACCTCCAGGCGATGACTCCTCCAGCGAGTTTGATGCAGTATCCTCCGACCGAACGGCGCGACTCGGGGTCGTCGGCCCAGGAAGCATCCGAGAACGACTCGAGCGTGAGCAATCCGTTGCGAAGGTAGACGATCCCGAAGTCGAGGTGCGAGGAGAGGTAGAGGAAGATCCTCTTGACGGCGAGCCAGTCCTGTTGAGTTGGAGCGACGACTCGCTGAGAGACGGCGCGAACGGCGACCGAGATGTCGGGGTGAGTGTTCATCGAGGCGTAGAGGAGGGCTCCGACGGCGGATTGGAAGAGAGGAATGTTGTTGAAGGGAGGGGAGTCGACATTGAGCGAAGGACGATCATCCATGGGAGTGGAGGCGGAGGCGCGAGTTGAAGCTGAGTTGAATCCAAACTCCTTGCACATCCCGGTGACGTAGGAGGTCTGGTGTAGGAGGATACCGATAGGTGAGTGAACGAACTCAAGCGAGAGGAAGGTGTCCACGAGTCCAAGCTTCTTGAGCTTGAAGACGAGGTGGAGGAAGTCGAGCTCGGAGTTGATGATGCCGTCCTTGGGAGCGGCGATGAGTCCGTCGTCGACGTAGAAGGCGATGGCGATGGTGAATCCATCCTTGACCTTGGTGTAGACGCACGGGTCGGCGGCCGAGCGAATCCAATCACGAGCGCCCGTGAGTCGGTCGAGAGCACGACCCCACTCGCGGGGAGCTTGTCGAGTTCCGTACATCGAACCGACGAGTTGAAGGACGTCTCCTGGTGAGTACTTGCCAGGGTAACCGGGAGGAATCTTGATGTAGACGTCCTCCTCCATCTTTCCAGGAAGGCGGTGTCGAAGTCGAATTGATGGACGAGGAGACCGAGAGATGCGGCTCGAGCGATGAACATGCGAATCGAGTTGGCGCGAGCGACTGGTGCGAAGGTCTCCTTGACATCGATTCCGATGTGTTGAGCGTAGCCCTTGGCGACGAGACGAGCCTTGGGTCCGGATTTCTTCATGGTGAAGACGAAGTCGGCTCCGAGGGCTCGGGCGCCTGTCGGAAGGCTGCAGAGGCGGAAGACGTTGTGGTCCTCGAATGCTTGGTACTCAGCGTCGATAGCTGGTTGCCAGAGAGGGCAAAACTTGGGCGAGATGGCGTCCTGAAACGAGCGAGGGATCTCGTCGCTGGTCATGGCGACGCCGAGGAGGACCGAGATCTCCTCCCATTTCCTGTCCTTAGGCTCCTCCTGATCCTGAACGAGAGCGATGCGAATGTAGACGACATGGTTGTCCTTGCGGTTGATGACGGCGAGGTGAGCGTTGCGGTTGCGGAGGCGAGAGCCGAGGATGTTGGACTCGGAGACGTTCTCCAGAGCTCCGGGGTTCTTCCCGACGCGAGTCTCAACGTACTCGTAGCCATCGGTAGGCTTGGTGTTGTCGGTCTCGTGAGTCGAGCGCGGGGTAGTGTTGACGGAGGAAGGGGATTTGGAGGAGTCGGAGAGAGGGAAATGCTGAGGTCGCTCCGAGAGGGGAAGCTCGACGGGGTCGAGTTCCGCTGCTTCCTGTTGTCCCATGGTGATGTGACGAGTTACGACTGTACGCTTCTTGTCGACGAGCCAGACGAGGTAGTTGTGCTCACCCTCATAGCCGAGGAGGATTCCTTCGATGGCGGTCTTGTCGAGCTTGTAGCCGATGTGAACAAAGCATCGAGCTCCAAAGGGTCGAAGATGTCCGACGTAGGGTTTCTTGCCGGTGAAGGCCTCGTAGGCGGTCTTGTTCCCGAGGCGAGCGTGAGCCGTGCAATTTCCAACGAAGGTAGCGACGGCGAGGGCGTAAGACCAGAATGCCTTGTCGAGTTTGGAATCGACGAGCATGGTCTTGACGAGTGCCATAGTTGATCCGTTGAGGCGTTCGACCTGGGAGTTCTGCTCCGGCGTGTAGGGAGCGGTTGTCTCGTGGATGATTCCGAGTCGAGCGAGCTCCGACTTGAACTTGCTGTTGATGAACTCGGATCCGTTGTCCGTGCGAACTCGGCGAACCTTGTTGCCGGTGAGTAGCTCGACCGAACGGCGCCAATCCGTGAAGAGGTTGACGATTCCCTCGGCGCGCTTCGAGGTGAGGGCGAACGTCCATTTGGCGGTTGTGTTCTGGTCGACGATGGCCAGGTAGATGTCGGCTCCATTATGATCCTTCACGTCGACGAATCCTAGGTCCATGAAGACGCGGTAGAGCGAATGGGGAGCGGGAGTCGTCTCGGCGGTGAAGGGAGAGCGACGGCTCTTGCTGATGAGGCAAGCCTCGCAGTCGGTGATGATGCGATCCGAGAGACGTAGTCCGTTGACGAGTCCCATGTCGACGATCTTGAGGATGGTCGAAGGAGCGATATGGCCGTAACGACGGTGAACCTCCATGAGCCGAGCGGAGACGGTCTCGCGAGTGGAGAGGACGTGAATGAGGTCGGATCGAACGACCTCCTCGGTGACGACGACCTTGTTGTCAATGTTGGGGTTGACCGAGCGAGCGTCGAGAACGTAGGGAGCGTCCTCGAGCGTGTAGGCGATCGTCTTGTCTCCTTGCGAGATGATGGCCGTCTTGGAGGCAGACTTGAAGGTCACGTCGGCGCCCGAATCGGCAAGAGCGGTGACGGAGAGTAGTCCAGTAGTCGGTCCTGGAAGGTAGAGGACTTTGGCGAGCGTAACCTCCGAGCCACAACTGGTACGAAGGGTGACCGAGCCGAATCCAGGCGAGACGATCCTCGAGCCGTTGGTGATCTCGACGGTAGTAGAGTGGTCGATCCAGTTACTGATAGCATCACGGTGCCCAGTAAAGTGTGCTCCTGCTCCCGAATCAACGATCCAGTTCTCCTCCTCGAGTCGAGCCGAGCGAGCGAAGGAGGAAGAGGGAGAGCTGATCTTGACAGCAAGAGCGAATTTCTCGGTTGTTGAGCGAGCGGGTCGTGCGTGGGAGTTGGAGTTTGAGGATTGCTTGGGGGATCGACACTCGTGCGCATGATGACCGAGTTGATGGCAGTTGTAGCATTCGTCCGTCTTGCGAGCGGTAGACTTGCGATTGTTGTTGGAGGAGTTGGACGAACGACCTCCATTCTGACCGTCGCGGCGAGAGTGGTTGTTGGACGATTGCTGCTGCTGAGCCGAGAGTGCTCCAGCGTTGTTACGACAATTGTTGGAGGAGGAGTTGGACGAATCGAGAGCTCGGCAATCTGCTTCTTGAGCGATGCGGAGCATAAACTCCTCCTTGTCCATCTTGGTAGATCCATCGAGGAGGAACTTGATGGTGTCCCATGACGATGGAAGTGCACGCTTGACGATGACGATGAACTGAACGTCGGAGACCGGTTCTCCGAGGTTGGCGAGCTGAAGAGAGAGCGATCTCATCTTAGCGAGGAAGGCGTCCATGTTGTCGCCGTCCTTGTATTCTTGAAGGTGGAATTGGGAGAGGAGGGATTGAAGACCGACGTCTCCAGTGGGGCGGTTCTCCTTCTTGAGGAGGTCCCAATACTCCTTCGAGGTTGCTTCATCTCCGAGACGGAAGAGTTTCTGACGTTGCTCCTCGTTGACGGTGGAGATGATGTTGTACTTGGCTGAGTCATCGATCTCAAGCCACTGGTCGAGAGGCGAGTCCTCTGTATCGTCGGCGGCCGGATCCGCGACGGCGGTCGAAGGGTCGGGAGGAGGGGTGGCTCCCGAGACGACCTTCCACTGTTTCTCACGCTTGAGATACAGTTGTAGGGAGAGGGACCATGATGGATAAGAGTCCTTTCCCGTAAGTCGAGAGACGCCCGCAATGGCGCCTCTCGTGGTTCCGGTAGACGAGGAGTCGGTGTTCGTAGAGCTCATAACCTGTTGTAACTGTGCTCTCGTCTTAGTCTCGACGTGTGGAACGAAGAGAGAAGAGAGAGACAGGCAAAGCGAGCGAACTACTTTCAAAGGGGGCGGGGCTACAAAGATGGCGGGCGATAGCGAGGCGGGGGACTATGGGGGAGGCTGACACGAGAGACGACGGATCTGGGGTTATGTAGTAAAGGAAGGCAAGACGAGATGTACGGGAGTAGAAGGCGGCGTTGTGGTGTGTAGCGAATTAGGGAGATGGCGAGGGAGACGGCGAGTGAGTGAAGTGCGAAGGACCTCATCCGGCGACAGTCGCGAGCCGAGGCAGGGGGACCGGCCTGGAGCAGGAGAGCAGGGGAGCAAGAGAGCAGAAGAGAAGTGACGAACAGCTCGGCGGAGATTCAGAGGTCTGCATTGCTACGCTGGGAATTGGGAGCTTTCAAAATCTGAATCGGCTGCCGGAAGAGAGAGCCT
>JACWFO010000004.1:0-113989 GCA_019775505.1 Leucosporidium yakuticum
AGCTCCCCCGGGGAGTCGAATAGTTATTGCCCAACTTGGGCACCCTTAGGGCATCCAGCCGACGAGGAGACAGCGAAGAAGAGCTAACCCACTTCCACTGGAAGCAGATCTACTCTTCAGCGCCCTCACCTCGATCGCCGAGCAAAGCAGCAAGCGGCAAAGTGCTCGCTGACTCCTTCGACAGCCTCGCATGCTGTGTTTCAAGGCTATCTGATCATGGTAAAAGCATCGTTTTCCTCCTTCAGAAGGGGTGCACCCAGCCTCACAACCTGGAAGTATCGGAGCACGAGACGAGAGCGACGACGAGCTGCTCCGCTCGGCTCGGCGGGCGAGTTGTGAGATTTGTAAGGGCTCTTGATTACCGTGAAGCTCGGTTACCAAACCTGGGAGGCGGGGTATAGAGTACGGTCTCCCCTTTGCGCAAGGAAAGTGCCCTCCTCAGTCCTCAGCTCCCTTCGGCCCCGTCAAGCGAGTTCTGAGACGAGCTCAGCGTGGTTCAGCACTGCGAGTAGACCGCTTTGCTCACCAGCAGCCTTCGGAAGTAGCTAGAGATATCCCCTCCTCTGCCCTGCAGAGCCGCAGATCACCTCACAGCTTCCCATCGCCTCCCGACCGCCGAACTGGGCAGCGCCGAGCTTTACTCCTGCGCTCGATCGGCCTCGTTTCCTAATCTCCTGCGTCCCAGGTTGCGAAGCGCCTGAGTCGGATTCTTAGAGACAAACGCTGCCCTACACTGCAGAGTAGCTCTCCATCTCAATGCCCTGCGAGCGCCCGCCGAGAGAGGCTCGAGGGGGAAGTGAACGAGCCGACAGGACTGTGACTGCGCAAGACGAATTGCGCGCTGCCGGCAGGTTATCTCGAAGCGCTATCGAGCTGCAGAAGCTCTCTCGGAGAGCACCGAGCCGCTTGAAAGCCCTCAAACAGCCGGCCGAGCTTGCTACGCTGAGCGGCGGACGCCTTCGATCCTCACGAATGCTCTACAGGCGAAGGTGAGAGGCGATAGACCTCAGCATTAGAGGGAAAATTCACCTCGACAGTGAAAGTAGTCCTCACCCTCAGTTCCGGCCCTGCTCCCCTCCTTGTTCTCCTAGGCCAAAAGAAAGCGAACAAGCGAATCGAGCAAGCTCAACAGGCGTCGAGGTGAGGTGGTGTAGGCGGGGATGGATGGAAACCGTGGGAGAAGTTAGACGCCACCTTACAGTTGTGCAGCAGCGCGTCGATCTCAGGCCTCTTCCCGCCCTGCAGCCCTTCCTTCGACTGCTCCTCTGCTCCCAGACTCGGCGTGCAGCAGCGCAACCGGCTAAACGCATGCTCCTCGCGTGGCTGCCTACCTCAGCAGCTGAGCCGCCCGGCCGCCCCCGCGATCAGACGAGCTCAGCGAGGGAGATGAGAGCGAGCGAGCGAGTCGAGTCTGGTCGAGTCGAGGCGAGAGCTGTAGCCCAACAGCTCTCATCGAGAAGCTGTAAGCCACTCCAGCACTCCACCTCTGATACATCAGCAACAAGCAGCAAGGAGATTCAACGAGCAGCGAGCGAAAAGAGACAGCGAGACGAGGAAGAAGCGGAAGGAAGAGAGGCAAGTCTGGCTTTCGGCGAGGGAGGGGCTCGGGCGAGCTACAGGCAACCTCGATTCCACACTCTGAGACGTCGACTCAAAAGCGTTTCACTTTGTTATCCGTGTTTTGAGCCGCTCAACTCCAGTCTGTCTTCTCTACAGCCTGCTCGGCGCTCGGCGGCTCCCTTTCACGGCTTTCCTGTCACTCTCGCTGTACAAAAGAGCTCTGAGGCCGCTTGCAAGCCCGAGTCATCTTGAAAGGCTACTCCTAGGCGTGCTTGGCCAACAGTGGCACTGCTTAGCAACAGTTGCTCGGGCTGGAGATGGCAAGCCTCGGCGGGCGTGAGCTGCTGAATCATCCTCGTTCGGGGTTGACAGTGCAGAGTCGCCTTTTGCGCTGTAGTAGAGAAGTGATCGCGGCCCAAGATCTGTAGGTGAGCAACAGCCAAAAGCTGTACTTGATCAAACGCCGACGCCCGGACCTCCTCTTCCGCTCGAGCCTTGTTGACCGCCTTCGTCTCGCTCTCTCGCTCTCAACTCTTCCCTCGCCTCTCAATCGACTACAGAAAGCGGAGCAGTAAAGGATGGCGATTCTCGAGTTTATCGAGGATGACAATCCTCAACTGCCACCTCGACCACCTCCCCCTCCACCACCCGCCGCTCCCGCTCCACCAGCAGCAGCAGCAGCTTCAACTTCGAAACGGCCTTCGACGAGTAGCTCCTCTGTAGCGATGCTCGACTTGACGGGATCTCCTCCTCCCGTTTCTCCTCCCAACAAACGAGCAAAGATCGACACAGCGCAACAGCTGGACGAATGGTTCGGAGACGATCAGCCACAGCCCGTTGCTTCTACTTCGGCTGGCGCTGGGCAAGCGGGGTTGGCTGGGACTAGAAGAGTAGTGCATACGGGAGCACCTCCTTCAGCTGCTTCGGTACAGCGTGAGTAGCGATTCCCTCTTCGCGTCTTGAATGAGGCGGTGAGAGCGGTTCGAGCTCATCTCCTCGGTAATGTCGTACAGCTCGACCAAGCAGCAACAACAATGGATTCGCACGCTACGCCACTCAATCCCCTACAGCCTCCACCTCAGCCATCAAGCAGCCACAGCAGCGCGCTTCGACCTCGTCGTTCCGCAACCCTCCCATCACCGCCGCTCAAGCCATGGGACAAGCACCAGGACTCAATCGCATCCCTGTCATCTCCTCCGCCTCAGCTGCTCGAGTCCCCTCAGCCCGACTGCCCGGTCAACAGTCTTCGCCATCGTCTCCTCGTCCCGCCGCTGCCGCCGGAGCAGGAGGAGCGACCAACAAGAACTACTACAAATTGCAGACCCACGCAGTCTCGGCTTCCCTCTCCGCCATCGCTGCTCAAGCGGGATTGAACCCCCTCCCACCAGGCAAGCGAGCCAATTCGCTCAACTCGCTCGCTTCGGGCTCCTCTGGCTCAGGCTCGGCCGGTCCATCTCGTTCCAACACTCTCCCCTCCACCAGCAATACCGGAATGATCGACCTCACCGACGACGCCCCTTCCCCGCCTCCCGGTCCTTCTGACGACCTCATCATCCCTCCTCAACCCACCGCCGAAGCTACCCCCATCTGTATCGGCCAACTCACTTCCCTCGCTCTGATCCTCTACCCCGTCGTCGAACTTCTCCCCCCTCCTCCACTCGATTCCTCCGGCAACCCTCTTCCTCCCGAACTGGCCGCCCGCGCTCCCCCTCCTCCAGCTCACACCCTCACCCCTCTGCCGATTCATATCCTTCGCGCCGACCCACAGGGGAAGAATGAGACCCTTAAGCTCGTTACCCCGGGACGGAGGGAGACGTTTGGTGTGATGGAGCATCGCGTGGCGAATGTCGTTGCTGGGCTTTTCGGGGAGGGATGGACCGGAACGGGCATTGGAGTGCCGTTGGGGAAGGGTGGGAAGGTGTGGTGTGAGGCGAGGGTTGTGAGGAGGGGGGAGAGGAATGTGAGTTGTCAAGTTCGCTTCTGGGAGGATAGAAACGGAGTGAAGAAGGGAGCTCCGAGGTCGACGGAACGCCGAGCTAACCTTTCTCTCTCATGCCTCTCCCTTCTCTTCTCCCGCTTCCATTTCAAAACAGCCCATGATGCTCCCCCTCCAACTTCTCCTCTTCACCCTCCCCTCCTCCGTCCCCGTCGTCTCCTCCCTCCTCGAATCGCACGCCCTCTTCCTCGAGCACCCCGCCTCCTACAACCCCTCCCAACACGGCAACGCTCGGTATCAAAACCCTCACAACCCCATGGTCGGTGGATTGGGCAGTAGGAGCATCAATAATCCTGGAGGTTATGGAATTCCGAGACGACCGTTTGGGAGTCAGGTCGAGAGCTCGGCGGAGTTGCAGAGGAAGGATGTCGAGAGCACGTTGATGCAGTTGAAGAGTGGGACGGATTTGGAGGAGTCGACGCCGCGTACGTCTTGCTTTTCTCGCTTTTCTCCTCTCCCTTCTTCTTACTCGCTCGCTCGGCCGAGCTCTTCTTCGTGTTCCCGCGCTGACCCTCCCCTCTTCCGCCCTCACAGCACCCATCGTAACAACGATCCTCTATCCGCACCAAAAGCAAGCCCTCACCTTCCTCCTTCAACGCGAAGCCCTCGTCGAAGTTCCCCCCGTCGACGCCGATCCAACGGAGAATCCTACTACTGTGGCCTTGTGGAGGAGGATTAGTGATACGTACGGAAGGCCGACGGGGTGGAGGAGTATTGTTACGGAGCAGGAGGTGGCGGGGAGGGAGGGTGTGCCGCAGGCGAGGGGGTGAGTTTCGACCGCGAGCGCGGGAGAGAAGGGGGAAGGGGAGTAGACACTGACAATCTACCGAACGACACACAGAGCCATCCTAGCCGACGACATGGGCCTCGGCAAAACCATCGTCATCATCTCCCTCATCGCGACGACTCTCCCTCTCGCCGTTTCCTGGGCCCAGCAACCTCCCTCAAAAGACAGCCACGACACTCGCTTCGACTCGATCCGCTCCACCGCCGCTTCTACCTCCAAATCAAAGATCTCCCTCTCCGATTTCAGCTCGAACCTCTACGGACTCGCCGATTCGGGACCAGGGACGATTGGCGCCCCTCCTCTCGTTGCCGGTGGGCCGCCTTTGGGACCGAATGGCAAGCCATTGAGTAAGAAGGCGTTGGCGAAGAGGAAGAGGGAGATGAAGAAGGAGGACGAGGAGGGGAAGAGGTTCGAGAAGCTGGTGGTGAGGAGTCGGGCGACTTTGATTGTTTGTCCGTTGAGTACGGTGCAGAATTGGGAGAGTCAGTTGGAGGAACATACGAGAATTGCGGGAGTGGGAAGGGGGAAGAAGGGTGGGAGGGGGAGGAAGGTGGTGGTCAGTAAGGATGAGGACGACGAGGAGGGCAAGAGGAGGAGCGCGAGGCCGACTAAGGGTAAACGACGCGCCTCGGATTCGGAGGACGACAATTACTCGGACGACGACGCTTCCTTCCATGCTTCCTCTCCCGCCGTCTCCGCCGCCGACAACGACGATGACCCTTCCTCTCCCCGCCCCTTCTCAATCTACATCTACCACGGCAACTCTCGTACTCCCGACCCCCACCTTCTCGCCAACCACGACGTCGTAATCACCACCTTCTCGACCCTCGGCACCGAATTCAGCAAGCAACAACGCGCCGAGGAAGAGCGGGAGGAGGAGGCCGCCGCGCTCGCTCGCGAGGCAGAGGGAGAGGAAGAGGAGGAGTTGATGCAGGTGTTTGGGTATGATGCAGATGGGAAGGTTATTGAGACGAGGCCGGGAGAGGACGTGGTTAAGCCGGGCAAGCCGTTGAAGAAGAGGAAGAAGATGAGGAAGAAGGTTGAGGGTGTGGGAACGAGTCCGCTGCAGATGGTGCAGTGGTTCAGGGTCGTTTTGGATGAGGCGCAGTGAGTTTCTCGCTTTCTCTTTTCGAGGAGTGAGGTGAAGAGGGAGACGAGCGATGTCAGCCGGCGACAAGCGACGATGGCGGGCGCTGACCCTCTTCCCTTTCCTCCCCTCCTTTCCTCACACCGCCGAAATCCGCCCTCGCCCCAACAGCATTATCAAGGAGCACACGACGATCCAAGCCCGTGCCGCCTGCGAGCTCTCCGCTCAACGTCGCATCGCCCTTTCCGGCACTCCCCTCCAAAACTCCCTCAACGACCTCTTCTCCCTCGTCCGCTTCCTTCGCCTCGAACCCTTCACCGACCGCTCCGTCTGGACTCAACACATCGGCACGCTCGTCAAGACCGGCAACACCCTCGGCACCGAACGACTGCAGCTCATCATGCGTTACCTCACCCTCCGTCGAACGAAGGAGAGCACCGACAAGGACGGCAAACCCATCCTCGCCCTTCCTCCCGTTTCGCATCGGGTCATCAAACTCAATCTCGACCCCGCCGAGACGGCCTTCTACTCGTCACATCACTCGAGGTACAAGCATGCGTTCCAGAAGCTCGAGGAAACCGACTCGGTCATGAAGAACTTTTGTTCCATCCTTCAAGAGATCCTTCGACTTCGACAGATCTGCGTCCATATGGCGTTGGTCAAGGATGCTGAGGATTTGGGAGGCGATTTGATTGAGACGATTGAGAAGCATGGGATTTCGAAGCCGAGGGCGATTCAGCTGTTGAGCTTGATGAAGGAGGCGGGGGCGTCGACTTGTGCGGAGTGTGGAGTTGAGATGTTGGCGGGAGGTCAGGTCGGCGACCAGCAGCAAGAGGAGGACGTCAAGCCCGATACCAAGAAGAAGGCTCCCGCCAAACGCGCCAGGAAACCCGCCGCCTCGACCTCAGCTTCCGCCTCCGCTTCGGCTCTCAATTCGGAGGACGACTTTCCTTCCTCCCTCTCCTCCACCGGCGGTGAGCTCCACTCGGTCATCACCCGCTGCCAACATCTCTTCTGCCGCGCCTGTTTCGCCTCCCACGTCTATCCCGGCTGGCCCAACAAGGTCGTCGCCAATGATCGGGCGAGTTGTAGCGTCTGCAAGGGGGATATGACGCCGGCGTTGGATGCGGTGGAGGTGGGAGCGAATGAGTTTGAGAAGGCGGTTGCCGAGGCGGATGGGGAGGACGTCAAGCCTGGACGAGGAGCAGGGGAAAGGGGAAAGGCGGGAGCGACGGACAAGAAGGGCAAGGCGACGACGAGGTTCTTTGAACATTCGACCAAGACCAAGTGAGTTTGCTGTCTCTTTTTCTCTTCCTCCGCGTCGGCGTTCGCTGACCGCCCTCCTTCGCTTTCACAGAGCCCTCATTAACGACCTCCTCCCCTTCTCGCGCGCCAACCCCGCTTCACCCAACTACTGGGGCGGCATGGAAGACGAGCAGCTCGACGAGGAGCACGGCGGAACGATCGGCTTCCAGCCCGTCAAGGGAGAGGTCGTCAAATCGGTCGTCTTCTCCCAGTGGACCAAGCTTCTTGATCGGTGAGCTTTCCTCAGTTTCTTCTTTCGCTTTCGAGCGTGTCAAGCTGACCGTCACGCTCCCACTCGAACAGTCTCGGCGATGCTCTCGACCAAGAGCAAATCGGCTACTACCGACTCGACGGAGGCATGAACCGCGACCAGAGGAATCGTTCCATGGAGGCTTTTAAGTCGGATCCGACGTGCGAGGTCTTGCTGGTGTCTTTGAGGGCGGGAGGAGTTGGGTATGTCGTCGTTTCGCTCGCGCCGCCGAGAGAAGGGCAAGCTGACCTTCGTTCGCGTTCGCCACCAGACTCAACTTGACGGCCGGCCGTCGAGTCTACCTCATGGAACCTTTCTGGAATCCTGCCGTCGAGGTGAGTCGTCTCGACTGTCCCTCTCGTCCGCCGAATCGAGCTGAGCTTCTCCCTCCTCGCTCCTCCGCAGAACCAAGCCGTCGATCGCGTGTACCGTCTCGGACAAACCATGCCCGTGCAGACCATTCGCTTTGTTATTGATAAATCGATCGAGGAGAGGATGTTGCAGTGAGTTGGCCTTCCCCTTCCAGCCGCTCTTGCGAACGTCGCGCTGACCGTGCGCTCTTTCTCGTCGCACAGGATCCAGAAGACGAAGCTGGGTACGTAGCTCAACCTTTCAGCTTGTCGTTGAATGCTCGCTAACCTTCGTCTCCCGCTTTCGCAGACCTCGCCAAGTTCGTTTCCTTCTTGCCGTTCGCCGATGCGAGGATAGATTCGCTGACCCTCGTTCCCTCACACAGCAACGCTCTCCAGAAGACGATGAGCAAGGCCGAGCTGCAGCAGCAGAAGAAGAATGAATTCAAATTCCTGCTCGGCGGTAATCCTGAGGATGTGTTGTAGATAGGCTTCCACACCCGCTTTGATAGCTTCAACTTTATCGCCCCTTTTCGTAATCCTTCAGTACCTGTCTAGCAATCAGTCGTTTCTTCTCGCAATCGTTCAGCTCGGCCGGCGAGCAAAGAAGACAGCAAAAGAGAGAGCGAGCGAAGCCCCGAGCTTTCGCCGAGACGACGTGTTCGCTCTTTCGCTCGGATTAAGCTCACGATAAAGACTGGGTACGAAAGATACTGCACCACAAAGCTAGCTCCGACCGCACTACACCTTCAACCCTCCCTCAGCGACGATCTGCTCGGTCAACTCCCACAACTCCCTCGCGAATCCCGGGTCGGTGGCTGGGGCAAACTCGGGCTTGACGATCTTGCCGTAGGGGTGGAGGTAGGCTCCGCGATACTTCTTGTTGGCTCGTACCTCGGGCGAAGTGAGTGCGAGTAGCGAAGTGAGCGCTCCTTGAGCGGGCGAAAGCCACAAGGTCTTGACGATGGCGCTGATGACGACGCCGTACTGCAGCAGACCGTCTGTGAGGCGACTGTCAGAACAATCTTCAATATTCTTAATTAGCTTTAAGCTCACCGGTGGCCACTCCTCCCGGGTGAAGCGAGACGCAGACGATGTCCGAGCCCTCGGCGGCGAGTTGCCTCTGCAGCTCGACGGTGAAGGGCGTGTTGAGCATCTTGGAGGTGCCGTAGCTGTTGAGAAGGGTCCGATGAACATCGATTAAAGCGGGCTAGGGGTGAAGAGAGGGCTCACCGAGCGAACTTGACCATGAAGGCGTTGAGCTTCGTCTCGGTCGGCGCTTGAGTCTCGCCAAAGGCTTTGCGCGAGGGCTTCCAGTTCTTCGGCGTCTGCATCATGGCGTTGGATCCAACCTGGAGGACCAAAAAGTCAGTAACGTCGAGCCGTGGCGCGAGAGACATCGGCTGAAAGCTCACCGTAACGATGCGAACGTCGGATCCTGGCTCCTTCGCGGTCTTGCGCAGCAGCGGGAGAAGCGTTGTAGTGAAGACGAAAGTACCGAAGTGGCTATATAGGGTAGGAAGGGGCGTCACATGTTAGCTTAAGGTTCAACGGGGAGAAGTTATCGAGCGCCGAACTCACTTGACGGCCATCGAGAGCTCGATTCCCTCCTCGTTCACGGACCAAGGGACGTCGATGAGCCGTCCTACGCCATTGATAAGCCCATCAAGTCTCGTAGTGAGTTCCATCACCCTCTCAGCACCCTTCCTCGAGCCATCCATTGTCGAGAAATCGGCCGCGAAGATGGTGACCCTCTTCGCGATCGAAGGGTGGCTCTCCTCGAGCTTGCGAAGGGCCGTCTGGGCGCGAGGGATGTCGCGTGCAGAGATGAGAAGGTCGGCACCTCGGAGGGCGAGAACGAGCGAGGTTTTAAGACCAATTCCAGTGAGGCCCCCCGTTACGACGTAGACTTTGCCGTGCAGGGAAGACATGTCGGCTTCGGGAGAGTGGATGCGGGCGCTGAGTTGCGAAGCGAAGGCTCCCATGATGAATGGTGTAGGAAAGGGAGATTCGGTGAAGAGAGCGGCGGAGGAGAGAGTACAAAAGCTGGCGGCGGAGGGCGAGTGAGGGAAGGGAGAGAAAGAGACGAGCAACGACGGGAGAGGATGGCCCGGCGCGGTCAAGGCTAGGGTAGACGTTGTCAGCTCCGTTTCCGAGCGCTGCTCCCCTGCAAAGCACCGAGCAGAAGGGATAGGCGGAAGCGACCTCGAGTCAGGAACGCCGAATGAGCAAAAGGCGGAACGGTCTCGGAGAACAAAATCTTGAGCTTACAACCCATCTACATGGCCGACAAAGCGCCCGACCATTCCCAATTGAACGATCCATCCAAGTTCCACATCTCGCCTCCTCCCGTATTCCCCCCACTGATCCAATCGTCAAAGCGGAACTCGACGTCCAGCGCCGGCCACAAAGTCTCCGCCGGCAGCTCGGTCGAGATGCCCTCGAGCGAGACCATGGAAGGTGACTCCAAGTCCTCACCAATGAGGTGGGTGATGAGCTGGATCCCCCGAGGGAGAATGGTGTTGAGCCCGCCGCCGCTGTCGAGGACGTCTCGGCGGAGGAGGTCGACTACTTCGAGGATCTCGGCGCGGAGGAGACGGCGGGTGTCGCTGTCGGAGGAGCCGTGGACGTATTCGGTCGCGAGGACCATGCCGGAGAGGACGGTGTGCGCTGAGACGTGCCACGACTTCTTGACTGCGAAGAGAGGGAGGTCAGCGATGGGCGAAGCGAGATTGAGCCTCGCCAACGACGTACACATGGCTGGTACAGGTCGCTTTCGCTCTTTGATGAGCATCCTAGCCGCCTCGAGGCAGATCTGCGAGCCGAGGGAGCGAAGTCAGCTCTCTTTCTCTCCTTTCCTTCCGCCGAGTCGACTCAGGCTCACCTGTCTCGCATCACTGAAGCGTGGATCGCTAAAGCTCCTCCCGAGAAAGTGACGGTACCATCGAATCCTCCCCGGCGGAACCATCGTAGCCCACAAGTGACGACTCCACGGGATGTAGTCAAACGGCGTTGTTGGGTCGACGGTGGTCGGGTAGGGCTCATCCGACGGCTTGAGAGCAGGGCAAAAGTCCAACACCTTCAACAACTGTCGATCATGCTCCACGACGATAGCGTACTGCTTGTCGAGATCTCCTGTCGCGGCGACCGAATGAAATTGATCGGCGAAAGACTTGCAAATCTCGGCGGCGAGGGACATGCTGAGGAGGTGGGAGACGAGGGTGGGAGTCGAGAGTGGGAGGGGCTTGATCCGGCGAGAGTCAGAGAGTTGCTCGTCATTGATGTTGGAAGGGAGGCAGGAGCGAGCCATCGGGTGCGCCAGCATGCTCGTTTCGGTGTAGACGAGGGTCATCCTGGGGTTCGAGTAAAGAGTTCAAGAAGAAGTCAGTACACTTGAAGTAAGCTACGCCATGTCAAAGCTCACCATTCACCGATGACGAGACACGCCCAAATGCGCCGACCGAGCTCGCGGTAAGTCTGCCCAGCGAGGGGCGAGTCGCGCGTCTCGGGACCGAGTAGGTGGAAGTGAAGCATCTGAGCCGAGTGGTTGGCGCTATGAAGGAGACCTCGAATGTAGGCGGAAGCGCTGTGTGAGTTGGGAAGGGAGCAGGCGTCAGCGAGAGCTCCTCCAACGCGATGAAGACGATGTCGACTCACCCGAACGTGTAACCGATCATGGGGAAGACGCAAATGGCTTGAAGAGCGGTGATGGTGGGGTTTGAGAGGTAGTCGCAGCGTTGAAGAGCGTCGACGGCGAGGTCGAACCAGGTGCGCGGGAGGGAAGCGATTTGCTCTGTCGATGCAGGGCGTCAGCAAGGCAGTAAGCTTCTCGGAAAATGGAGCTCACCGATAGTAAAGCCGATAGAAAGAGCATAGCTGTCGTCAACCGTGTAGAGAGCGCTCTGCGAGGGCGAAGGTCAGCCGCAGGATCTCGTCGGCAAGTCGAACGGTCGAAGGAAACGAACAGCGATGATGGCGAAGTCTTCAAGGAGTAAGAAAGTCAACACTCATATCTACGGGCCCTCGAGTGATCTACAGGACTCACAAAGCGCCAGCCAATCCCACTTAACCTCGGCCTCCTCCCCCTTCTTCAACGCCTCAATCCATCGCTTATGCTCAATACGGAACGTCGGACCATGGATCACAGCGTGAACGTAGCTGAGGATATTGATATGTGCTTCGACAAGGTAGGTGCTCTGTTCGATGCTCGGGACGGCGGCGAGGAATTGAGGGAGGTAAAGAGGGTTGGTCGCGATCCATGGCGGCTGCCAGGAGGGTAGGGGAGCGCGACGGGCCTGTGGGGAGGATGTAAGCGTTAGATTACAGCTTCAGACTTATTCTCGAGGACGAACCAAGCTTGAAGAAGGCTGAGTCGGCTCATGAGGGACGTTGGCCATGCCGAGCAGCTCGAGATCCGCGCCGACGATGGCATTCTCTCGCTCTTGCGCCGCCGGTTCCAGCGGTCTACTGCCCGAAGCGAGAGGTGTAGGAGGTACATCTTGATTACCCTCCGACTTGGGTAGAAGGTCGCGTTGTAGGGAAGCGATCAGTCGCTCTTGTTGCCGGAGCTTGCGGTGAAGGGCCGTGTTCTCGAGTTGTAGCTCTTCGGCGTTGAGGACGCGTTTGGGTCTGTTTTGAGGTGAGGTGAGTAGGATGCAGGCCGGGGAGGCGAGTGATGAGCTTACGCTGGCGCTGGGACGACGAGCGAGCCGCGAACGACGACAGGTCTGTAGGCGAGTGATCAGCGAGCAGCGCTTGGCTCCTAACGAAGGTCACTTACTCTACTTCGCACCTGTTGATTCAAGAGCCGTCAGCTACCTCGCTTCGAGCGCGCGGGGAGAGCAACAGCACTCACTTGTCCGCAATCCCTCGCTGAATGCAAGGCTGGCACGGGAACACCTTGGTACACTTGATCTTACGACGGTAGCAAAAGGTACAGCTGCTGGGAGCTCGCTGCGAAACGCGAGGCGCCTTGCCCGTTTGAGGCAGCATAGCTGGCACGCTCCCGTCGGCAAGTGGAAGCAGAGCAGAAGTGCTGGGTGTTGGTTGTTCGGAATCCCCCGTCGGAGAGCGAGAAGCCATCGTCGACGCTGTCGCTGCTGCTGGTGTTGCTGCCGAAGACGAGGTGGAGCGGGGGAAGGAAGAGATAGGCTTGCGCGAGCTCGCCCGCGCTTGAGCGCTCGAGGCGGGGTCGATGATTCGCTGGAAGGTGTTGAAGGTGCTACAAGATTTGCAGTGCAAGCATGGTGGAATCTAATACTGGACATTGTACCCTCCTCCTCCGGCAGCGTGAGTCGGAACAGGCTTCGGCGGACTCTCCTCAGGCTCCTTCTCTTCCTGCTTTCGTCGCTTCTCCAGGTCCTTCTCGTACTCCTCCCACAGCTCCTTGACCTCCTTATCATGGCACAGCTTCTTGAAGACCTTTCCATCGTCCCAGCCTGACGAGCGCAGGGCCAAATTCAGCTCGGGGACGAGCAAGGAGTTCTTGAACTTGCTCGAGAGCCATGCGAGGAAGTAGGCCGTGGTCTGTTGGCAAGTAGAGCACGGTCAGCGGTAGACTCAACTAGGCTGAACAAGCGGAGAGCTGACCTGATAGCCTGCATCCCAACTGTCGCCCCCTTCTCGCCAATGAGGAGGGCCGAGGTCTGCGCCGAGCCTCACCCAATCTGCGATTCCCTCAATGACTCCACCAGGACACGACCCTCCCCCGTTCCACTGAAAGACGTGTGCGAGCTCATGGACGAGTACACCCCTGATCTCGTGGTTGATGCGCCGAGAATCGCCTCCGACTTGAGCGACGTAGTCCGCCGAGAGATGGACCTCTTTGTGTTGCTCGTCGAGGTCGGAGCCACAAGTATGTGCTACGCCTCCGAATGGACGAACGTGCAGCGTGACTGAGCGGATGGTAGGTGGTCCAGGAGGGGGCGAGGAGTCGTCGGCGATGAGCGCCGGAGGGTAGAGCGCTGCCAGGACGATCTCGCATGACTTTTCGAGGACCGAGTGAGGACTGGAAGTGTGTGAAAAGAATCGCTGTGCTCCTGTAGGGTGTCAAGAAGCGTCAGCCGGCGCTGAGACGAAGCAGAATGCGAGCCAAACGCACCCTCATGAGCGAGATTCAAGACCTGCAAGTGAAGAGGTGGGATAGCATGCTCTGGTGGTGGTGAAGGTGTTGGAGTCGGAGCCATCTTCTGTAGTCGATTCGTTGCGAAATCACCCAAATTGCGGAGGAGAGCAACCAGCAATCGGTGACGACTCGTTCGTCTCCCGCGCCATTTCGCTCGCGGGTTTCGCTTCTCCCGTTTCGCAAGGCCGTCAAGAGCAGGAGCTCATCGTCTAGCTTTCGTACAGCCTACACTGGCGCGCATCCTTCGCTTCAGCCCTACGAGGCTTCGCCCCATGCCGTCGCCTTCCCCTTCCGCTTCGACGTCCTCGGCGTCGATTTCGGTCCCAGGCTCGCCCACTGTCCTGCACGACTCTCCGCCAGCAAGTCCCTTCTCGATAACACCCCCTTCGCTCTCGAAACCACCATTAGCTCGTCTTCAATCGTCGTTCCAAGGCTCAGCAACCTCAGCATCACGCGCGCCGTCGCTTTCGCCCCTCTTCCTCGACTCGCTCACTCGGGCGACGTTACCATCATCAAGCGTATCGGAATCAGTAGCGCGTCATCCCGTCCTCTCTTCACCCAAAGCAGACCGACCGGCGCTGCTGCCAGGAGGGAGCCATTTGCCTCCGCATTCGAGAAACGCGCTGGGAGGAGCAGGGAGGAATCGCAGCGCTTCGGCGGGCAGCTTGAAGTCGTTGTTGGAGCGGGAGAAGAGCGGGAGAGGGACGGGGAGCCTCTCGGCGCGGAGAATGAGCGGCGCTTCCTCGTCCGAGACGCTACCGCCCATTGCGGACGGCGCAGAGCAGCAGCAACAACCGGGATTGGATCAGCTCAGTTGGGGCACCAAGTGGTGGCCTTTTGCTGTCGTTGAGCCGAGTTCGGCGGATGTCAAGGGCAAGGGAAGGGCGGTGGAGCTGGACGGCGATGGAGCAGGGCTGCACGAGCATTCCGCCGAGGAGGACCCTCATGCGTCAGCTCGAGGATTCATGTCGCTTTTCGGAGGTCAAGGAGCCGTTTCGCATGCTCAGGCGCAGCGGGATGCAGCGCGAGCTCAGGACAAGGCCGAGGACGAGCTACTCGACGCCGATCTCGACTCGTTGGCGACCGCTGCGACTTCCATCAACATCCACGACACGCCCACCAAGTACCGAGAAGCCGACGAAGGATCGCCCAAGAGCTACCGAACGAGCGGCTCGCCTCCCTCGCGACGCACCTCGTCAAGCAGCCCTCGGAAATCGACCTCCTTCCTCCCCACCTCGGTCTTCTCCTCCGCTTCCACCTCCCACTCACCACCACTCGAAGGCCCATCCTCCCTCTTCTCTTCCTTCTCCCTCTCCAACCCCTTCGCACCACCTTCCAAACCTCATCACGCTCGGCGCTACTCGACCTCTTCCTCCAAGAACGACGACGATGGACCGACGGCCAAGCGTAGCGAGGTGGAGCAGTTCCTCGATGAGGAGGATACTCAAGCTGCTAAGGAGGAGGACGACCACCACATGGACGTCTTCTCGCTCATCAAGGAGCGGTATCGCTGTCCCAAGCACCCCATCGTCTTTTGCCACGGCCTTTTCGGGTTCGATGTCATCGGTCCTGCGGGGATTAAGCCATTGCAGTTTGCGTACTGGATTGGGATTAGGGAAGCGCTTGAGGCGATGGGAGTTGAGGTGCTTATTGGTCGAGTGCCGGCGTCGGCGAGCATTGAGGAGAGGGCAAAGGTCCTTTGCGAGCTCATCGAGCAGAACTTTTCGGGGAGAGAGGTCAACCTCATCGGTCATTCGATGGTGAGTTGTGCTTTTGTTACTTCGTTCTCGTGCTTCCCCCGCTGATGAGCCTTTTGCTCTCCTTCCCTCCACTCCTTCGCCTCCTCCTCTCCTCCCTGTCCTTTGCCTCCACCTCGAACCCGTCCCTTCCGATCCAAAGGGAGGACTCGACGGCCGCTTCCTCATTTCTCGACTACAACCCACCACCTTCAAAGTCCGCTCCCTCACGACCATCTCCACTCCTCACCGAGGCTCCTCCTTCGCCGACTACCTTCTCGAAGACCTTCTCGGCTCCCAACGAGTACCAGCGCTGGTCAACCTACTTTCGACGGTCGGCGTGCCGGGCGGCGGTAAAGCGTTCGACGACTTGACGACGTGAGTCAACCGCTCAGCTCTCGCACGGCGCTTCCTCGGCCGAGGGCCGTCCCTTTACCTCGTCTTGCTGACCGCTTTCTACTCTCCTACAGAACCAAGATGGCTCGCTTCAACGACGAGACGCCCGATGATCCGAAAGTCAAGTACTTCTCCTACGGCGCCGAGTTCGAGCCAGGATGGAGCAACGTCTTCCGCGTGCCCTGGGGCATCGTCCACGAGCGAGAAGGTGAGCGATACGAGGGATCATGAAGGCTCTCTTTGAACGCGCGAAACTCGCTCGTAAAGTAGCAAAGCAAGAGCCTCAGCTCACCTTTCGTTTCTCCCGATCCCTTTCGACATCGGCAGGCGCCAACGACGGCCTCGTTAGCATCGAATCGGCCAAGTGGGGTCAATACCAGGCAACGCTCAACAACGTCAATCATCTGTACGTCTCCTGCACGGTCTTTGTACCTTCCTCTTCGGGGCTTGGACCATCTTTTCTGACTTGCCGCGCCCATTCTTCCTTCCGCTATCGCAGGGATCTCGTCGGCTGGGTAGGAAAGGTTCGCTACGGCTGGGCAGAGTGGCTCGGCAAGCCCATCAAGTTCAAGCCCGTTTCCTTCTTTTGCGCGGTGGCAGAGATGCTCGCAGATGAGGACTTGTGAGGCCGAAGCCTGAGATGGGGGCGGGGAAAGACGGCAGAGCGAGTTGGGCAGGGGGAGGCGGGGAAAGGATCAGACCTGCAGTGATGTGCTTGGGATGGGTTGGCGAGGGTGTTGGTGGAAGCTGTTGTATATACGAGCAGCTCAAGTAGAAGGCGCAAGAGTAATGACCCATCCCGTCCTTCTTGGCTATCTCCCTGAGCAGCTCGGCGATTCAGCTCGGCGAAAGATGGCGCGAGAATGACTGATGTTAGGAATGGTCGCGCGGTGCAGCGTTCGAGGAGATGAACATGCATGATGACTGGGCGAGTCTGTAGGGCAACGAGTCGAATGATGGACCTTAGCGCAGCTTGAAATCGACCGTCCGGCAGCTCGCCGAAACCCTCTCTTTCTCTCCCTCCTTCTTCCGCTATTGCTCACCTCGCTCGCTAGACCCGTCGACCGTACATCTGAGGACTTTCTCAGAGCGCATCTTTGGCGCCCACGCTTCCTCGGCGATCCCTCGACTCCCTCCATGTCGAGCTCTTCTTCGTCCTCAACTCCCCCGGCAGTCAAGAAGGCGGGACGGCTCACCTGTGATTCTTGTCGCATTCGAAAGGTCAAATGTATCCCTCCAAGCGACGGCGCAGGGGGTCCCTGTACTCAATGCTCTCGCCATAGTGTCCCGTAAGCCGCTTCGAAGCTCGCTCGCGCCTTTGCCAACGCTGAAGCCAATTTCCTCTTTGTCTCTCGGCGCTTATTCAGGTGCACACATACGCCGCATGTCAGGAAGAAGATGCTCCCTCGTAATGGGAAACGGATAGAGCAGTGCAGGGCCGCGGCCAGCGAAAGCACCGGGATCAACAATGCTGATGACTCGGGCTCACCAGAGTTGACGATGACTAGGGTTGATGGAGCTTTGGCGTGCGCTCAAGTATCTACTATATTGGCGTCGCATCTCCTGCAGCGTGGGTCCCTCCTCCTTTCGAGTTCGGCGTTCGAGGAGCACCACCTCGCGGTTTCCTAGACGCGAAGGCCGAGGTGATCGTCGGTATCGCTTCCGAGCTGACCTCGTATTGTGCTGCAGAATTTCGACAAACACCAGAAACCTACCTCAGCCTACTCGACCTCTCCGGCCTCATTCGCGAAGTAGAGTCGGTCTCGGGGAGGGTTGATCTCCTTCCCCCGACTCACGAGGCTCTCGCACGGGTCATTATGGCCCAAACGGCGTGCTACTCCTCCCATCCCCTTCTCTTCGGACCTCCCCTTACCCCCAATTCCTCGTCGGGCATCCCTTCCTTCGACCTCGTCGCTGGACCTTCACCACCTCCCTTCACCGACCTTCGCGAGTACGGTCGACGGCGAGCGTCGTTGTGCCACGAGTTGAGGGAAGCGGCTGTTCGATGTGTATGGGAGAAGGGTACCATGGCCAAGGTGGACGATGATGAGAACGCTGCGACGTGCTGGATCGTTAGCCGACTCGTCGAAGGTGAGCTCGGAGTTTCTCCTTTCGCCGAGCTTTGACGCTAACCACTCCTTTCTACAGGCCAACCAGAAGGAGCGGGCACTCCATATCTTGTAGCAGCCGTCACTCAGTTCCGAATCCTCGCCTCGAAAGGTCATAGCAGCCCACGAGATAGCAAATGGCCCTTCTACTTCGTGAGTTGCTCCCTCTCGTCCTCGCTCTCCTTCAGCATCGCTGATCTTGAACCCCTTCACAGCTCCTCGAGTCGCTCTACTCACTACAGGCCGGCATGCCTTCAACTTTGTACGTTCTGCGGTCGACGAAGCTTCCGCTCGGCGCTGATTCGGCGCTTCTTGCAGCACCGACTCGGATTTCCTTCTTCTCTGCGGACCAATCCCTCGGCCGCTAGGCGACTATGCTCATCAAGCGCGACATATGGAGTGCATCGACGTCTTCGATGCCTTCGTTTGCCCCTGTACGTCGCTCCTTCATGCTCTTCGCGCACCCGAGCCTCGCTAACGTTCTCCTTGTCGTAGATCTCTACCACGCTGCTGCACTCGCTCGCACCTGCGTGATCAATTTCACTGGCGGTAGGTTCTCTCACCGTCTAGCACCGAGCCTAAGCTGACCCTTTCGCCGAGCAGCCTACGCACGCCAGCAACCCATCTCCGCCGCCTCCATGCAAGAGTACCTCACCTCGCTCGAATCACTCCACGACCTCCTCACTATCCTCGACGCCCGAGCCGACGGTCTTCTCGGCGCCATGCCCCCTCACATCGCGGCCACCTGTCGTCTCGCAGCTTGTCGACAACTCGTCAATTTCGGCTGGTGCGCCCTTGCTCTGGCTCCCATTCAAGAGCTCAAGCGGAGGATAGCAGAGCTTGATGCTTTGGGGGAGTCGGGACGGACGCCGATGGAGCGAGGACTACAGAAGGAAGCGTTGGCGGTCATGCTCGCGCAGGCTAGCCGAATCGGCGACCGCGCCACCGCCATTTTCGTCGAGCGGGCCTCAAGAATCTCAACCCTTGCTTGGTTGAGTGGGCATTTGGTGCATTTGGATTATGCAGGATGGTGGGAGCAGGTGAAGACTAGTCCGGCGAGGGAGGAAGATCGACGGTCACGGGCTGGCGGGTGAGTCGTTACCTCCGGAGTTTACCCGTTCTCCTCGAGCGAAGATGCTGACCTTCTTCTACATTCAGGCTCCTCCACGCCGCCCTGCTGAGCGGATGGACTTCCATCACCTCGGCGCCCGTCGACGCGGCGATTCAAGAGATGAACCTCTACCTCTCAACTCCCTCCTCTCACTACGGCCTTCCACTACCGCCACAGCAGCAAATCATTCCCACCGACTACAACAACATCCTACCCTTCCCTTCACCAGGCCCTCAGCAGCCCTTCTTCGACTCGAATTCGCACGCCGCTCACGCCGCCTACTGGTCGTCCTCGGGGACTCCTGCTACCGGCTCGGCTTCGGGTTCAGGCTCGGCGCATAGCTCTCCAGCTACCGAGGATGCACCGCCACAATGGGCGCCGCTGAGCTCGGGCATGACGGCGGCGGCAGGGTGGACTTACCCCGATCAGACGGGGTTCGTTGAGGTGGGATTGGAGGCGCCGTACTATGCTTAGAGCTGTTAAAGCTGTAGATTTTGTCTAATGAGATGTTTCAAAGTATTGAACTGCTCAAGACGAGTCCTGAGTCCAGCAGTGTGCATGTCCTTCGAGCGCGAAGTGAGAGCTGCCGAATGCGTCGCTCGCGTCTATGTCTATGCAAAGAGGCTCTGTTCCACGACTACAAACACACTACATGAACAACCTTCTTTCCCTAGGCGATATCGAGCTTGGTCTTGAGCTGCTTGATGAGCAGCCAGTCATCCTTCGAGCTGAGGGCGCAGAAGGGTCAGCGACGAGCGGCGAGCGACGGAGGAGTGGGAGACGTACACATCGTCGCGGAAGTGCTCCTTGAGAGTGTCGATGGAGGTACGCGAGATCATCGAGACCAGCTCATCGTTTTCGTCGACTGGGGCGGAGCAACGAGTCAGCTCGGCGCGAAGGTCAAAAACGGGGAGCTACTCACAGTGACGGCCGTACTGCTTCGCGCTCTCGTAAGAAGCGTGCTCGATCTTGACGGCGACTCCTCCTCCTGCCTCGTGCTTCTTGATCACGTCCTTGACCTTGTGGTTGATCTCGAGCGAGGTGCTGTTGCAGAACCGAGATCAGCGATGGTTAAGCGAGACGGACATGAAACGCAACGTACACCTTTCCAAGCGAAATAATTTCCTTCTTCTTGGTCTCGGGGTCTGTTCGGATGACACACAGAGGCGTACCGACGCGCAGACTTCCCTCGTTGATGTCGCAACCGACGATGATGGCTGTACGGAGAACGAAGGTGAGCTCGGGCTAGAGATGTCGAGAGAAGGAAAAAGAAACGTACGATCACGCTTAGCGAAGCATGCGATGATCTTGAGCTTGCAGGGCCAGACAGCCTTGGGAGCCGAATCGGCGCGCTTGGCCTCCATCATGACCGAGTTGTAGGCGGTGAACTGATCGAACAAGTGGTAGATGATGTCGGCTACAGAGAGAACAAAGTCAGTATAAAGCGAGAGTACAACGACGAGTCGTAGCAGCTCACCCTTGAAGATCTTGATGCCAATCTCGTCGGCGAGCGCCTCGGCCTCCTTCGCGACGGGCACGTCGAAGCAGAGGATGACGGCGAGCTCCTTGGCCTTCTCGAGCATTGTGGAAGCGCGCATGACATCCTTCTTGTGAACGGGTCCGATGTTGATACCCGAGACCTGCAAAACGAAGGAGGTGAGCGAGGTGAGCGACCCTCGCGACGAGCGAGAGCAGGAAGCGACTCACGGGAATCTTGCTCGTCCGCAGGAACTCGAGGAGAGCCTCGAGCGATCCGAGAGTCGAAGCCTGCACGCACACTCCACGTCCACTCTTGTCGACCGAGTTCATGAGGTCGGTAAGATCCGACATGACCTCCTCGCGAAGCTCGTCCTCGTCGTCGTCCTCGCCGAGTACCAGCAGACGTGATCCAGCGATGGCCTTCTCGAGATCGGGGGCGACAATCTTGATACCGAGCGAGGCCTTGACTTCCTTGTGGTGGACGTACTGGCCCTGCGAGCGGAGGAAGGAAGGTCAGCGTGAGCCGAGGGAAGCGAGGCGGAGAAGGGAACGAACCTTGATACGAAGCTCCTTCATGGGCTGAGGAGTAAGCAGAGCCCTGACCTGCGTAGTGATGGCGCCGTTGAGACCGCAGACGACGATCTTGTCGCCCTCGTGCAAAACTCCGTTGGAAAGAACGACATCAATCGTCGTTCCGAGACCCTCGATGACCTTGACTTCGAGGACCGTGCACTCGAGAGTAGAGAGGTACATGAGACGCTCGACCATACGCTCCTGAGTGAGCTTGATGATGAGCATGAGCATGTCGGGCACTCCCTCTCCGGTGTGGGCCGAAGTGGGCACGAGCGAGACAACGCGGCTGAAGTCCTTGTTCTGGTAGTAGGGGAGCGAGTTGAGTCCCTGCTCGGCGAAGGCGACGATGGTGTCCTGCAGACGCTTCTCGAACTCGCGCTTGACGGCCGAGTTTTGAGCGGCGAGCGAGTCTTGGAAACCTCCGTTGGGAATGGCCTTCCAGCCGTAGAGACGATCGATCTGTAGTCGAAAGGACGAGTGAGTAGGAGAAGAGCGATGAAGCGAGGGGAGCGCGGACCTTGTTGAGAGCGACGATGAAGGGGGTCTTTCCATCGCGAAGGAGACGAAGCGACTCGAGGGTCTGGGGCTCGAGACCGTGCTGGGCGAGGAGGGAAGCGTCAGTAATGGATGGCGACTTGAAAGGAGTGCCCGAGGACTCACCATGATATCGACGACGAGAATGGCGATGTTACAGAGCGAGGATCCACGGGTACGAAGGTTGGTGAACGACTCGTGACCGGGGGTATCGATGACGAGAAGTCCAGGAAGCTTGTACTCCTTGAGGTCGGCCTGCGAGGAGTGAACAGAATCAGCTGCGTCGTTCGAAGCGTCGTCTGCGAGAGCCGAACTCACCTCTCCGAGAACCTGGGTCTTCGATCGAATCGCCTCCATGGGGAAGTAGGTAGCTCCAATCTGCTGAGTAATACCTCCAGCCTCACCCTCCTGAACGTTGGTTTGACGAATCTGCGAGCAAGGGAGAGCACGAGGTCAGCTCGGTCGACGATCGCCGTCGTCCGCCAGTATCCAACTCACCTTGTCGAGAAGCTTGGTCTTTCCGGTATCGACGTGACCGAGAATAACGCAAATGGGACTACGCATGTTGTCCTTGCTCCTCGCGGCGAGCGCCTCGGCGTTCTTTGCCAATCGCCTCTCCTTAGCCTCGGCCTTGCGCTGAGCGAGCTGCCTCTCGGTGCTAGTCATGCCGTGCTCGTCCTCGCTCGAATCGTCGTCCGAATCATCGTCCGAGTCGTCATCCGAGTCGTCCGAGTCGTCGTCCGAATCATCCTCATCGTCGTCGTCGTCCGACTCCTCCTCTGACGATGACTCCTCGACGGGGGCGGGAGCAGCCTTGCCTCCCTTAGCGGCGGGCTTAGCGGGTGCGCCCTTGGAGGGAACGGAAGGCTTGACGGCGGGAGGCTGCTTGCCAGCTGGCTTGGCGGCGGCCTTGGGAGCAGCCTTGCCGTTGGCTGCGAAGGGAAGCGAACGAGAGGTCAGCGAGCGATCTCAAGCTGGAGAGGCGCGTAAAATGACTCACCCTTGACTGCTGCTGGTGCGGGAGTAGGCTTGACGGGCTCGGGAGCAGCGGGCTTGTCCTCCTCGTCGCTGCTGGCATCCCAATCGTCCTTGACTGACTCGGCCTTGGCGGCGGGCTTCTCCTCCTCCGACTCGCTAGCATCCCAGTCGTCCTTGACATCGTCGTCGTCCTCGTCCTTCTGCTCCTCGACCGGTGCAGGTGCTGGCTCGGGCTCCTTGGGCGCTTCGGGCTCGGCGGCGGCAGGTCCCTTCTTGAACTGCTTCTTCTTGCTGCCGTACGAGACCTTCTTGGGTGCCTCGGTGTCGGCGCCATCCTTCTGCAGTCCAGCGACGAGGAGTCCTTCGGTACCGACGAGAGCGGCGCGACGAGCTTCGGCGGCGGCCTTCTCGGCCTTTTGCTTGGGCGTGAGAAGCTTGCCCTCCTTCCTGAGTTGCTCCTTTTTGGCCTGTATGGAGAGAAAGCGTCGGTAACGAGAATGGGAATCTAGCGCATAAGCAAGAGTCAAAGGCAGCACGCACCCTCTCCTTCTCCTTCTTGCGAGCCTTCTCTTCGGCCTTGGCGCGCTCCTCCTCCTCGAGACGCTTCTCCTCGTCCTCAATGCGCCTGTGAGAATGAAGAGGTCAGGAATTGTTCGGCCGGACGGTGGGAGAGCGACGACTCACTTGCGCTCGGCAGCGGCTTCAGCCTCGGCCTCCTCCTGAGCCTTCTTCTGAGCCTCCATAAGAGCCTGTAGGGAACGAGAAAATTAGCGAGATGTTCCAGCGAGCTCGAGTACCGGGAGCGCACCTGAAGAGCAGCAATTTTGGCGTTAGGCTTCTTGGCGGGAGCCGGTGCTGGCTCCTTCTTGTCGGCGGCCTTCTTCTTCTTCTTCTTGTTCTTCTTGGCGGCGGCGTCTCCTCCCTCCTCGCCCTCATCGTCGTCTCCAGCGGCCTCGGCGGCAGGTGCGGAAGGGGTAGGTTCGGCGGCAGCAGGGGCAGCTTCTGCAGCGTGTGCGCCTCCGGAAGCAGCCTTCTTGGCGGCAGCTTGAGCCTTCTTCTTGGCCTGTGGATAAAAAACGAAGTCAGCAGCCGTCTCGGAGCTCCATCGGTCGCCCCTCGCGAAACTCGGCTCAAACGCACCTTCTCCTTCTCCTTCTTGAGGCGCTCCTTCTCCTTCTTGGAAAGCACACCAGTAGGTTCCTCGGGCTCGGCAGCGTCCTCCTTGGGCGCAGCGGCAGGCGCAGGCTTCGGCTCGGCGATCTTGACCTCCTCGACGGCCTGGGTAACCTCGGCGACGTCCTCGTCCTCATCAGCAGCAACCTGCTTGTTACCCCCCTTTCCTCCCTTCTTTCCCTTCTTTCCCTTCTTCTCCTTGGCGGCCCCGAACTCCTCCTCCATCCAATCGTCCGCTCCGACCTCGACGATGCCCCGAGGAGCAGCGAAGTCCTCTGCTGGCTCGGCGTTGTCCTCCTCATCCTCAACAGCAGCGGTCTGCTTGTTCTTCTTCTTATCCTTCTTCTTGCTGCTCTTTGCGATCTGGCTCATCAGGCCTCCATCGTCGTCCTCCTCGTCGACAACCATATCCTCGTATCCCAGCGAGCCGAACGACTTGCCGGCGGGCTTGGAGGGAGCGACATCGTCATCGGATCCCTCGACAGCAGCAGGCGAGGCGGGCTTGAGCTGACTAGCGAGCTTCTCCCTGCGAGCGAGTGGACGACAAGAGGTGAGCGGGCGAAAACAAAAGGAGCAGCTGTAGGCTAGCTGGGAAAGCTGTAGATGTCTAATTAAGACGTACCAGTGCTCATCCGAGTCAATATCCTTCTTCCCCTTCTTTGCTCCCTTCTTAGGCGCCATGATGTGGTGGCGAGTGAGGCGGTCTTCACGCTTTTTTGAAAGGCGGAAGACGGTGGCTGGGGGCGCATGGCATTAGCGGGGCTGTAGGGCATCAGCGCGATGCTGTAGCTACTCACCGAGAGCTGTGACGGCGACGAAGCGAGCCGACGATGTGGTCGAGTTCAAGCCGTTGCGCCCTCTCCCAGGTTGCCCTCCTCCGCTTCGCTCCTCACATCGGCTGACTCGACTCGGACCTGCTTTCGGCTCTGGTGACGATTCAAAGTGGATTGTAGTGCTCTACTACACTGGACCAGGTCAGTCCCAGCTCTTTCGGACGGCGCAGAGCTCCCCACCCCGAGCTCTCATCTGACTCGACGTCGCTAACATTGGTCTTTGCTTTACAGATCTCCTCGATTTCATCGAATCACTCTAGTCGGCTTCCATCATACCCTGCATTCTCCCTCCAGAGCTACTCGCTCAAATCTTCGAATGGGTCGACGCCGGCGCTCCCTCTCGTCGAGCACACGCAACTCTTCGTTCAGCATCCCTCGTATGCCACAGCTGGAGGGAGCAAGCTGATGCTGCTCTCTGGCTCACCCTTCACGTCTGCAAAGGGGACGAGGAGTACTCGAAAGGCCTTCCCTTCGGCGCCGTCGTTGCTCATCCGAAACTCGGCCAGCACATCACCCGAAGGCTTCAAATCGACGGGCTCAACCATGGCCAAGCGACGACTTTACTTCGGCGACTGCTTCCCGGGCTCGTGGACTTGAGGATTCGAGCGGGCATCGAGCTGAGCCCGCCTTTGGAAGCGACCCTCTTCGCCGAGCCGAGTCTTAAAGGTGAGCTTATCACTACGAAGCGACTGACTTCATACGCTAACAGCTCGATCTTGCTCTGACCAAGACCTACAAACGCTGTCCCTTCACACCTACGAGCTTCTCAACGTCCCCTTCACCCCGGCCTTCTCCCTTCGATCCCTCACGTCACTCAGCTCCGACGCTACCGCCACTCTTTACCGTCTTCTCGAAAACTCCAAGTCGACTTTAACTTCGTTGACGCTCGAAGATGTCGACGGCGAGCCGACTTCTGAGGAGGAGCAACGACAGTGGCTCGACCTGCTCACCAAGGTCATCGGTCCCAAGATCACCTACCTCAACGTCCACACAATCACCGACTCGATTGATACGGTTCTCCCAGGATTCACCAATCTTAAAGTCTTCGTAACATCCGTCGAGGATGCTGTCGATGTCCTCCCGCTCCTCCCCTCCCCTCTTCACACTCTCATCTTCAAACTCCAACGCGACGACCTCGAGTGGGGTATTCCTCCACCTCTTCGCGCCATCCCTTTCATCAACTTGGACCGGGCGGAGTCGATGAGCATACCTTTGCTCGCCTCGCTGCGCCATCTTCACCTTCCTCACCACGCCGAGGAGACGGGCCTGCAGCACCACGGTCCCCTCTTTGACCAACGGCTCGAGTTGTTGATTGCTCTTCGAGACCGAGGAGTTCCCTTCTCCTACGGCGGCAAGAGCATGCAGTGCTTGTGCTGTCGCCGACCTTGGGACGGATCGAGACCGACGGTCGACGACGAGCAGTGGGGCGTCGTGGTGGATGAAGACGATCCTCTCGAGCATGGCTACTATACAAGATTATACGGCGATCCAGAGCTCGAGCATGGCTACTATACAAGATTAGACGGCGATCCCGAGCTCGTGTGGAATGTCGAGGCGGGCAATTGGTGATGGTCGTGGCTCAAGGGAGGTTTGATGGGCCTTTGGACGTTTAGTCGCGGTAGCAGTAGTCCCCTCTTTATCCTGCATTCTACATCTGCTGTGTCATTCAGAGAACGAGTAGCGAAGAGCCTCATTGCTTCCCTTCTTTCGCTCGCTCGTCTCTCGCGCTCGGCGCTCGGCGCTCTCGTTCTCGTTCTCTCTGGCTCGACGGCAAAGTGTAAAGGGAAATACAACCGGTTATTAATGCAAGGGGTGATGAAGTAAAAGGGGAAAGGTAACACAAGAAAGCTCTACCCTACACGTCCAAGCGACCCTATCAAGACAAGCACATGCTCCTCCTCCGCCTAACACCTCCCTCGGCCAAACAAGACGCTCCTCAAGACGCTCCTCCCTTCGCTCCTCCCCTCAACTAAAACTCAAGCCGAAGCCTTAACGGCGGGAGCGGCAGAAGCAGGCGCCCTCTTAGCGCCCTTTCCCTTCTTGCCGTCCTTTTTAGCGGGCGCCTCCTTGGTCGAGGGAGCGCTCTCCTTGGTCTCGGCGCCCTCAGCCGTAGCAGGGGCAGCCTTAACCGGAGGAGGGATGAGAACCTTCTTGGGCTTCTCGGGGAGGACGACCGATGCTCCTCGTGCAGCGGCAGAGGCGAAAGAGCCCATGATGCGAGGTGCGGGAGGAGCGGGAGCGTCCGAGTGGTTGACCATGACAAACTCGCTCTCCGAGGTCTCGGAGGCGGCGATGGCGGGGGAAGCGGCGGGGATGGTGGTCGAAGAAGAGGGCTCCTCGGCGGCGGGGGTAGGGGCGGAAACCGACTCGGCGGCGGCGGGAGGGGCGGGAGTAGCCTCGTTGGAGGGAGAGGCGGGGCGGGAAGGACCCTTCTCGAGGGCAGGGGATGAGAGGGCAGGGAAATCGGCGCCAGAGGGAATGCGCTGAGAAGCCTGCTGAGCGGCGGTGGAGGGGGCCGCGGTGGAGGGAGCCGAGCCGTTGGCAGCGGGAGCCGAGGCGGGAGGGATACGACGAGTGAGACCGTTGATGGCGGCGACGAGTTGAGGAGCTCCTCCAGGAGGGAGACGACCGGCCATGGCGCCGTTGTTGAAGGGCTGACGAGGCTCGGACTGAGCGCGAGCGTGAGGAGGAGCGGGAAGAGGGTGAGCGAGAGGAACCGCGGGCTTGTCACCCTCGACAGCACCCTCGACGGGGGCTGCTCCTCCGACCTGCTGCTGAGCCTGCGAGACCTGAGCCTGCTGCTGAGCCTCCATCCTCAGCCTGTGCTGCTCCTCCTCGAAACGGCTCCGTGGCCGAGGCTCCCTGACCGAGTAACCTCCGTTGAAGTTCTGCTGCTGCTGCTGAAGCTGCTGCTGAGCGTTCTTGAAGGCGTTCTTGGGGTAACGAGGGTTGGCGAGCCAAGCGGGAGGGAGTCCACCGCGCTCCTCGAGGTTCTCCGTTCGTCCATCGACTCCAGCCCAGTTCTGTCCGAGGTGACGAGCGTCACTACCGTCGGGAAGGAGGTGCTGGAAGGGGCAGGCGTCGCGGTTTCGGCAGCGGTTCGACTCGAAGAAGGAGCATGGCGGCTTGGGAGTTCCGACGGGGTAGCGAGGCTTGCCGCGTCCGACGAAGGGAAGGCCAGCCATGGGAGGTCCAGGACGACGAGCGGCGGCGGGAGCACGAGGAGCCCCCTTGGGGAAGGCGCCGGGGGCACCGGCGACGGGGGCAGCCTGCTGCTGCTGAGCACCAGCAGGGACGGGCGCTCCAGTCTGGAAGAAGGTGTGGAGCGAAGGAGCGCGCTCTTGTCGCTGGAGGGGAAGGGGAAGACCGTCGGGGCCGAAGGCGGTGGGAGGAGAGTTGGGAGCGGCTTGAGGAGCGAAGCCGAACTCGGGCTGACCGGGGAAGGCGCCGTAGGGAGGGTATCCTTGGGGAGCGAGGGGAAGGTGCTGAGGAGCGGAAGGCGAGGCGAAAGGAGGGGCGGTGGAGGTAGTAGGGGAGAGGGCACGCTGCACCTCGGGCGAGTTGGGCGACGGCTGCTGGACGGCGTCCGAGGGCACAGGCGAAGGCGAGGCGGCGGGAGCGGGCGCCTCAGCGATCATCTGAGGAGCCTGGGGAGGAGGAGGAGGCTGGTAGTAGGCCTGGGGAGGCATGGGACCGGGCTGGAAGTGCTGCTGGTGCTGGTAGTGGCCGAAGGGAGGAGGGAAAGGGTAGTAGCCCTGCTGAGGCGAGAAGGCGGGCTGGTAGCCGTACTCGACTCCTCCGTGCTCCATGGGAGGGTAGTACATGGGCATGCCCTGAGGGTAGCCCTCGGGGTGGTGCATGAACTGCTCGGGGTGCTGAAGGATCTGCTGCTGCTCCTGCGCGGGAGCGGGGTGGAGCTCGGCGGTCGAGGGAACTCCGGGTGATCCAGCGACTCCAGCGATACCGTGCGAGAAGACGCATTGGTCGCCGTACTTGCAGGTGCCGAGGGGGAAGAAGCGGCAGGGGATGTTGCGAGCGATGTCGCGAGGAGGGAGGTTGACCGCGGCGTCGCTCGCATCGGCAGGGGAGGTCGAGGCAGCGGGGGCGTCCACGACAGTCAAGTCGTTGACTGGAGGAGAAGAAGGAAGGAAGCAACGTCAGCAACTTGTTCGACTCCGAGAGCCCCGAAGCTCTGTTGTTTCGACTCGTGAATCGTTCGGCACCTGGAGCGGCCGTCAGCAGGGCTGAGCGGAGCGCAAACGAAGGAACAGGGGGAGAGTAACCTCTTGAGAAGCGACTACAACTCTCAAAGCCCGCCTCGACTTGCTCCCCGCCTGCGAAGCCTCGGCGTCGACCTCCGAACCAAGTCCACCTCCCGACTCGGCTCCGAGCCTAGCTGCAACGCCAGCAGTACATAGTAGACTGGAACGCCATCACACGCCATCCCTGCACGTCTGAAACCCGCGCATCTGCCCTGCTCCTACTCCCATGCGCATGTTTCGAAAAAATTGCGCCGAGACAACAAGGTCGCGGGCAGCAACGCTCCTCCAGCTCGATATGAAGGTGCAGAGCAGCAGCCTGCACCCCTACTTCCCTTCATGCAAGCACCAAAGTAGAAGACTCACCTCCAGTCTCCCCGCCTGACGCAGCGTGAGCCCCAGCTCCTTGAGCTCCCTGCTGCTCCGTCTCGTCTCCAGTCTTGGTGGCCCCGTTGACGAGCTGCTTGCCGGTAGCGGGAGCAGGCGAAGTAGCAGCAGCATTGACAGCTTGAGCCGCGGCGGCTTGGGTCTCGGGTGCAGCGACCATTGAAGCGCTTCGAAGGGGTGGATGCGAATCGAAGTTTGAGGAGGGGGAAGCCGAGGAGAGAGCGCCGAGGGGAGCGGAGGGGAGAGGGACGAGCTGTAGGCGACCAGAAAGGTTAGTTACGAGCTTCCTAACGTGCTGCAGCGACGGGCGCACCTGTCGTGGGGCGACGAGGGAGTTCAAGCCCGATCTCCCGCCTTCGCCGCGAAGCAGGTCTCGAACCGAGGCCAACACAACATCGTCGTCCACCTCGTTAGAGCTTCGGAGCGGTACTAGCTAGTCAATCGACGGCTCAAGTTAGTCCTGCAGCGCGAAGGCCGCTTCTTGAAAGCTCAGAGGGAAGAGGCGAGCCTAATCGCCACCGTTGCTGACGCGGGGAACTCCAGACTTGCTGCTATGGTGGAGTTGGAAGGGTGCAGGATGCGAGCTAGCGGCGAACATCCTTTTAAATCTGTAGCGAAGCTAGCGGTGGGCGGAAGAAGCAAGACGAGGTGATGGGAGGAGCAAGAGAACCTAGAGGCTCTTGCTCGCCTCGCCTCCCTTGCCGGCTCATCTTGAATCGAATGTAGGAATGCAGCGTATATTTTATAGGTCTCTAGATGTCTACGAAAACCGAGATCTATCGTCACCCCTTCTACTCTTTTCCCAAACCCGAAACCGAGCTGCCCGCCGAGTCGACCCTCGCCTCCTCCTCGGTTCGCGCTACGAGTCCTCCGGCTCCAGACGAGGACTTTGAGCCGGTTAGGAAGAATAGTCTGTGAATGCGAGGATGTGAGCTGAGAGATCCCGACGAGACGAACGGAGCTAACTGACGTTAATGGCATGGCGAGGAGAGCAGCTCCCACGGCGTTTCCGAGGAAAGCAGGAATCATGCTCTTGTAAATGTAATATCCTGAGCCAAAGTCGGCCCCCAGCATCAATCCTAGCGGGATGAACCTGCGTGCAGAAAGAGGGTCAGCTCGTCCGATAGATCGGCGCTCGTTTCGGGGCTGGTCTGAAAGACTCAAAATCTTACAGCATGTTCGCCACTGCAGTAGCGTACAGGGTCAGTACTGTTCGTCACGATTTGAGGGCCTATACAGCGTACCGACGTGATCGTAACCCAGGCAGACGAAGACAAAAACGGGGAGCTCGGCGGCAACCACCTGCGAATGGCGAAGCGTTAGCGCTGAGGTTCCGCCTGCTTGGTCAAATCTCACTTTGCTGATTAAATCCCTCGCCGCCGTCGCCTGGAAGACTGCTACGCAAACAAGCTGGACGAACAGCGAGTCAGCTCGGCGCTCTCTCCGACACCCTCCTTTCGCACTCACGAAGTTGCAGGCGATTCCCTTGACAAAGATCTGACCCCAATTCGGGTGCAACTTATTCGTGGCGAAGGTAATGACATACGATCGATACGGGTCGGCGTCAAAGATGCCAGAGGACTGCAAAGCCGAGAAGATCAGCCGACTTCGCGAAGCGAAAGCTGGTTCAACTCACCTTGGCAAAGAGACCAGCGACGATGAGTGATCCAGCAAGATTACCCAAGAAGACGGGGAGGATGTTGGCAGGGTAGGACCACCAGGGAGTCCGCCGCCGAAGAGTTGAAACGACGAAGACGGCCATGTTGGACTATCGCGAGAGATTAGCGACCGTCAATGAGACGAGGGATGACGGTACTCACAGTAACGAGCTCACTACCCGTCAAGATGATCATGATGAGTCCTATCGGGAAGACTGGACGAGAAAACGAAAGGTCAATCGCGATTCGGCGCCGAGCAAGCGAGCGATGGTACCCACTGGCCGCCGTGATGAGCTTGTTGAGACCTGGGTTGTCGGTAGCAAGTCCATGTGATCCACCACCAACCATCAACGAGACCTAATCGCACGATAGCAAGGGTGTATCGGAATCGAAGAAGAATTCTCAAAGAGCAGCTCGAACAAGCTCACCATTGCGCCGAAGGACAGTAGGATACCTCCCATTACCGCCTGCGAAAAGGCAGTGATCATCAGCGTAAGCCCCAGCCGCGACCCCAGCTCTTGCCAAATGGCTCAAGCCAGCTCACCTTGGGAAAAGCCAGCATCCAACCCTCTGCATGCTTCTTCTCTGCTGCTGCCAGCCATAGCTCCGTAGTCCTCTGTGGTGTATGAGCTTCCAGCATCCTAGTATCGTCTATCGTCGAGCAAAAAGGCGAGAGAGGGGGAGAAGGAGAAGGAAAGGAACCTCGTCCACGATTCGCCAAGGACGATCGAGCCAGCCCGCCAAATCTCGCTGTCTCAACGCCCACCGAAGTCGCTCTTGCCGCTCCTTGATGTTGTTCGAGCTTATCGACACCTCTCACCGACCCAGCAAAGGTCGACGAGCAAAGACCTTCTTTCGCTACTCCCCGCTCTCTCCAGAGCTTCTTTACGAGGCTCCGCGCTTCCACGACGGTGTCCGATACGGAGGCATCGTTGGTAAGTGTAGCGGGTCGGCTCACCGCGGGTGGAGGTCCACGCCCGTCGACGAAGGCGCAAGCAGCCGAACGAGCAAGCGACCGCCAGTCGGCGACGACGAGGAATGGGCCGCTCGGATGCAGACGATGATGGGGATGGATAATGATAGTGTTATAACATTGATGATGAGCTACGCCGAATGAAGGGGCAGCTTGTCTGTTGAGGGGAGGGAAGTTAGCTCGGTTCGGCGATGAGGCGAAAGCGCGATGAAAGCACTTGCCTATGGTGATGCGGAAGGATAGTCTGTAGACGGATAGGTCAGCGCGAATATCTTCTATCGAACGAGGACCGGAAACTCACCAGTGAAGAACCGAGTCCGATCTCGAAGCTCAACCGCACGCTCCTTCAACAGAGCCTCCCATTTTACCATACTCCCCTCTTCCGGTACCCAATCCGACCACTCAAACCTCCATCTTTTCAACTCAGAAAGTGGCGGAAGCTTCAAAGCGGCGATAAGTTGAGGTCCAGGGTACTCGAGCCCTTGCTCGGCGAGCTCCTCCCCCCTCTCCTCGTCCATCCATAAGCTCGTCTCGAGGGTGTGAAGCTTCGAAGGGAGAATTCGGAGGAGGTTTTCGAGATCGTGTACCCAAAAGTCGGAGAGATGTAGGTTTTTGAGACTCGTGCATCGAGGGAGGAAAGTCGAGAGGGAATGGCCGGAAGTGGGCCAATCCTCGGCGGGTGGAGGAGCGATGAGATGTAGAGTGTGAAGTTGAGCGGCGATAGCTTCCAGCGATTCGAGCCGAGGCGAAGGGAACTCTTCTGCTCGATCCCAACGCAAGTGAAGCTCTGACAGCGAAGTCGAAGCACGAAGGAGAGAGTTGAGAGCCGTCGGGAAGAAGGGTTGGGTGGAGGAGATGCTGAGTTGTGTGAGATGTATCGAAGATGGAAGGGGAGGGATCGAGAAGGGGGTCTTGGTTTCGAGCGTGAGGGAGCGAAGACCTGGCGTAGGGCGAAGCGGTTAGCTCGGCGAGAGGCGAAGACTCGAGAGGAGGACGTACGCGACACCAAACCAGCATCAAGGTCGATAATCCCTGAGTCTCCTCGACTGCCCGATACTACCGCCAGCGCTCGTAGACCCTTCGACCGAAGCGCGAGCTGCTGAATATGCCTCGATTCCTCGACTTGGAGACGCTCGATCGTCGGAGGAGAGCAGAGACCATCCAGTCGTCCAAGAAGCTTCTTGCTTCCTTGCTTCGACCGCAGCTTGACGTCGGCGAAGAGCAGTCGTTGCGAAGCTGCCCTCCATGCCGAAGCGACGAGCGAGGTTGCGCCGAGAAGACTAGCGCGAGACTGGTTGTCGTAGAAGGTGATACTGGCGGCGGCGAGTTCGAGAATCCGATTAAGAAGTTCGGCGGGGAGATGGTCGATGTGTGTCATGCTAAGAAGAGAGAGGGAAGGGAGAGGGAGAGTGAGAGTGAGAGGCCGAACTTGAGGCCGAAGGATCGTAGACTGATCTGTAGGCAGCGTAGACTGGTAGTTAGCTTCTGTAGCGATCTCAGCTGGGGCTGCTCGCTGCTCTCTTCCATCTCTACGATCCTCCATAGGCCGGTTCCCAACTCAGCCTCGCCTCGTTGCGCCTTGAGAGCCCTTGTTGCTCAGCAGCTCGTCGAGCAGCAGCGGATTTGTAATCTTTAGACTCTGACGGTGCTTGCCAGACTCACCTCGTCCTCTTCGCCGCCTAGAAGAAACAGCGATCAAACAAGCCGCTCGTTCCGCTTGGTCTGTAACGTCCTATAAGTTGAAGGGAGCGCTGGCGGAGGTTGAGCGGGGTCGATAGAGCTGATCCTGCAGGTGAAACGAGTCCGATGTGTTGATCGTCTGGAATCGAGCGAGTTGGTCGAATCCAAGCTGCGAGCGGGCGAGATGCGAAATGGCAAGCGGGTGATGAGAAAGGCTCGACGAGGTTTGCTCAATTCGTGATAGGATGCAATGTAGTACATAGTCCTTCTGCCAGGTTCATCTTGCTAGCTAACAGCCTCAATCCTCAACCTACAGCTTCGCAGCCTTGGCCGAGCAGTCACTTTCTGGCCAAGCCTCGGGAGGAGGTAAAGCGATGGTGATCCCTAGAAAACGCCGTCTGTTGATGCATAACTCCTCGGTGTACGATGTTGTAGCCGCTTCTGCGAGACGGGACCACGATCAGCACTCGGCGATCCTCTCGGCGCCGGTTCTCGACGCAAGAGCGGCCACTCACCTCACTTTCCATCGCTTGTTAGTCTAAAGACAAAGTAGCAGTAAGCTGCTGTCCTCGCAAGTTGTGATAGCGAGGAAGCAACGGCTCACCAGTAAAGAATCGCCGCTCGTCTCGAGGCTCAATCCCCCGAGCTCGGCAGGCCTCTTCCCACGCCTTTCGAACATCAGGAGGACTTTGACGTTTTGGCCCTTCAAATCGCTCGCACAGCTCCCCCAACCGCCGACCTCCGGCCTCGCCGAGCTCCTTCTGCTCGTTTTCGACGCCGAGGAAGCCTCGAGACAGTACGATGATGGTTCTCGGATGTAGCTCAAATCGGAGCCTCCCTTTTCCACTTCATCAAGAGCTGCCTCGCGCTAGAGCGACCTGAAGGGGGTTCTCGGCGATGATTCTTCGCTCTCCACCTCTCGCTGCTGGAACGAGAACCGTGTCCATATTACTGCACGAGATTAACCAGTAACTACTCCTCCCTTGCCTGACCCTGATACACCGGTGGCGCATTCGTCTGGCTCATCGGCGGCGAGATGACAATCGGCTTCCTCTCCTTCTTACTCTTGCTGGCCACGGGCGCAGGAGTAGCGGGCCCTTCGCCTTCGAAAGCAAAGTAGCTAGAAGGAGCTCCCGCGTGAGGAGCGGCGTTCATGCGAAGCGATTTGAGACCCGAGGGCGGGGAGGGGGAAGAAGGGGAGGGGAAGATCGACCGAAGCGACTTGAGCGAGGCGCCGAACGCGAGGCCCTGTGGGAGGTGGTGTTAGAGTAGTCAGTAGGAGTGCTATCGAAGAGATCCAGAGCGAGGGCGTACAAAGAGGATGTTGAGGAAGCCGACGACGAAGAGAAACCAAAAGGCGACGAGGGGAAACTGCTGATTGCTGTACAGCGAGAACGGCATTAGTCAAAGGGAGAGGTGGCTGGTGGCTAACGAAACCCAGAGTTGCTGAGAGAAGCGACTCACGAATGACTCAAAGCCGAGCGGCCAACGAAGACCTGAACAACGCCGAGCACGCCCGTGCCGAACGACTCTCCGAACGGTGGGAAGCAGTAGGTCCAGAAGCGCTGAGTGAACCTCGAATGAGGTGGGATCTCGGCGAGGAGAGCAAAGATGAGGATGATGGCTTTGGGACGAGCAGAGGGGGAAGGCGCAAGGGAGAAGGGGAGAAGGAGTTCGGCGATCAGCTTGGGCGAAAGGAAGCGGGCGCAGGCAAGCACTCACCACAGAAGATTCTCTCCAACGTGGAGAACAAGATACCGCCCACCTGCTTCGGTACGCTCGTCTCTCCAATGTAGGCGCAGCTTGACGTCTCCGCGCTCGCCGCCGCCGACGTCGTCGGGGTCGAAGTCCGAGCCGAGGCAGTCATGACCGTCGTGGAGGTCTCTGAGGAGGAAGTCCGGACCTCCCTCTTTAAGTGCTTGCGACGAACCAGGGTGGCCATGGCGGTAGGGGAGGAGAGCGAGAGAGAACCCTCGGAAGCGAGGACCGGAGGGGCCGGGGAAAGCTCTCGGCGGATGAGCTTGGTGGTAGCGGTTGAAGTGGAGGTTGATGTGGTGGTCGAGGATGTAGTGGATGTAGTGGATGTAGACTTGGCGGCTTCGACACCTTTGAGGTCACTGTGGAGATCGGGAAGGTGAGCTCGGCGCTCGGTGCTCGGGCAACGATGGGGAAGGAGATGGGAGCGACTCACGAGACCATGGTGACGATCTCGCCACTAAGAGCCAGTAGAATAGCGACTACCGAGAGTAGACGCAACAAATTGAGGGTGCAAAAGGTGAGGGAGGACTTGGTGAGGAAGGCCATCCTGAAGCTTGAGGAGAGGGTTGAAGTTGGAAGGGGCGAAAGACGAAGGCGCGCGGCGCGGATGAAAGTTGAGCCTACTAGGGCTGTTGGTGAATACGACTAGCGGTGTTGAAGAAGCACGAAGGAGCGACCGGCGCTGATGTGAAGTGAGAAAGCGAAGGGCGAAGGGAAGAGCGAAAGACGGCGGCGACGAGAGGGACGAGCAATGAAGGAAAGGAAAGCAACTCTCCTCGACCTTCGAGCTCCCAAAGTGACCCTCGAGCAGCCCTTTATCCTTTCTGCGCTAAGCGAAGCAGAAACGAGGAAAAGACTGTGCGCGAGCCCTTTGTCCGAAGGGGGAGCGTGCGAAGGACTCGGAGAACGAGCGACGAGAAGAAAGGGACATTACCTCACGTACGGTTGAACGGCGGCAGCGACCAGGAGAAGCTGCACGTGATGCTTACTCGTGGGTTACGAGGAGGGAGGAATTGCTCGAACGGGCAGCTCACCCGACCCAACTCCCCGCCGCCAGCGCCGAGAAAGCAAATCACAGTCTCAATCGCAAGCAAGCTCAAACCTCGTCGTCACTGCTGTCTCCATCATCAATCGCAATCACCTCATCGCTGACCTGCTCCTGAGCCCCGACGAGCGTCGACACGCCGTTCCACCTCGCCTGAGCCTTCCCAAGCGTCGCGCCCTTCTCCTTCTCCTTGTCGGTCTTGCACATGAGCGCCGCCCTTTCGAGCACGTCGCGCTGACCTCCCATCTCCGTCGGCCAGGAGAGACGCGTGCGAGCTTCGATGCGGAGGCAGGCGTTGGCGAAGGGGAGGAAGCCCGAAGGGAAGATGGTGAGCGAGGAGATGGAGCCTTTGACGGCCTGCAAGGTCGAGAAGAGTCAGCGATGGAGGGACAGCGCGAGGGAGAATACTCACGCTAGTCTCTCCAGGAGGCAAACGCACAGCGATGGCGAGGACCGAGAGCGCGTGACGAAGCTTTTGCGAGCTCGGAAAGGAAGGGACGATTCCGTTGGCGGGCGGGTGGTCGGGATCGGGCTTGAAGACGAGGTCTTGAATCGATTTGAAGAAGGCGAAAGTGATGTGGTCGGAGCGAAGGTAGAGCGAGACGAGGTTGGGGCAGAGCTGCTCGTCGAGAGAGGATCAGCCCGACTCCTCGGCGCCGAAATCCAGCGTCCACTCACCTTGAGCACGTCGTCGAGGTAGCCACGAGTCGAGAAGCCTTCAACACCGACGAGGGTGAGCTCGGTGAGCTGTCCGCCCCACGAAGCAGCAAAACCGTGAAGGTCGAAAGGTTGCTGTCCCATCGGGCTCGAGTCGGCGAGGATCTTGACTCCCGTCTTGATGTGAAGGCTGCGGATGAGGCCGTCAGCGCTCTTGAACGAGAGAGCAAAAAAGCGAGCTACTCACGTCGTCAAACGAGGAGCGCAATCCTTGAGCCCACGCAAGAAGGAGACGGGAATCGAGCAGCCGGGACCGAGGTACAAATGGCAGAGTCCGACTCCGAGCGCCTCCGTCTGACGATGCTTCAAGCACGAGTTAAGCGTCAACACGAAGCTCAACCTCTTGGCGTACGCCTCCGTCAAGTTGAACCCCTCGCCCATGACTCCCAACTTCTCGAGGTTCGGCGCGTGGTTGACGAGGGAGAGGATCTGCTCGCAGCGGAGCGACAAATCCTCGTTCGTGCCGAGGTAGGCGTGGTCGACGCTACGGAGAGAAGGACCGGCCGTGTGAAGGACGATAGACGCGAGCTGGTTCGTCTTGAGGTGCTTGGAGGAAGCGAGGACGATTTCGCGGAGGCGGGGGAGGTGAGGGAGCTGGCCGAGGAAGTAGGTGAGGCAGCTGTCGCAGGTTCCGACCGTGTACTTGTGGACGAAATGACCGAGAGGCACTTGGGCTTGAGGCGGCAGCGTGAGAGGAGGAGGATCGTCGACGACAACGGGCTCGACGGCTTCGGCGGGGGGAGCTTTCGGGGGGTTGACCACAGGATCGGGAGCTCTTGAGTCGCTGTAGAAGATGGTGCTGGTGGTAGAGAGGATGTTCTCGAGTCGGTGCTGAGCGCCGTACGAGTGCATCGTGCAGTGACGAAAGTCGAGGTGTTGCCAGAACCAGGGCGTGACGATCTTGTACCAGAGCCGGCAGACGCTCTTGAGAGGGATCAAAGCGGCGTAACGAGCTTTAGCGAGGTTGGCGCTGTGAGCGAGGGGCGAGCAAAGGTCAGCTCCGCTGCTCCGCTGCTCTCCATCGCCGAGCAACGAACTCACCCGACGGTCGTATCCTTGTCCTTGGACCATCCAGTCTTCCTAATATCTTCCTCAGCATACGAGTTCTCAGCCTTCCTCGTCTGCACCTCCAACGTCCACTCGAGCACCTTCTCCACAACATCGCGCGGCAGCGTCTTCCACGGGTCCTTGAGCTCCTTCTCCGGCTCCTTCATCTCTGCATCCCCTTCTTCCGGCTCGACGCTATTACGAGCAGAAACGCCCACCGAGCGGTAAGTGACGCCCTCGCGGACGTGAGTCGTCGTCGCGCTGATGCTCGAGGCTTGAGTCGCGTCTTCCTGCTGCTGTGCGGCGCTGTTGGTGAGCTTTGGTGACTTGGAAGAGGGTGCTCCTTCAGGTTCTTCCTCAGCTGGACGAGTTGTACCCTGCGAACTGGGGAGGGAGATGGTCGACATGGCGCGAAGAGGGAGCAAGCGAGTCGAAGGGGCTTGAACGACGCTGTAGGGGTGCAGGAGGAGTGCAAGAAGTCAGCTACGGTGTAGGTAGATAGAGATGAGTAACTGATGGCTTACACGAAGCTTGACACGACAGCGCCTTGAGAGCGGCGAGTTGGAAGAGGGCAACCGTCGTCGCGCTCGGTCCCTCTCGACTTGGCTCTCGATCTCTCGAGAGGTCAAGCTGCTAACAAAAGCGCGTTTTCGTGTACAATCCCACTACTCTGCAGCTACCAAGAAGGAAGGGAGTTTCACTATCGTCGTCGTATCTTGCTCGACTACAGCACGGCGTTCTGCCTCGCCTCGTTCTCGGTGTTGTCCTCGTCAAAGCCGAACCTGATCCATCGCCGAGGCAGGGTCAGCGGGCGCTCGGTCGGAGAGGAAGGAGAACATGGGACTCACCGGCAAGCGATGTTCATCGCCTGCAGCTCCTGGAAGAGAAGCTTGGCGGCGTACGGTAGCAGAACTTGCGAGACTACGAGCGAAACGACAGGTCAGCCCGGCGAACGCGAGCTTCGAGTTGAAGGCGATTAGACTCACTCTGAGTCTTGTTGCGACAACTCCTGCACTCGTATGATTGCTTGCGCAAGTTGGCGATGGCGGTGAGACCGCAGCTGTTGAGAGGGAAGAGAAAGGTCAGCGAGGGCTCGGCGATGAGAAGGAGCGACGAGCGGAAGAACGAGCGAGAATGAGGGGCGGTGCGAGATGAAAACGTACATATCGCAAACGTGCAAACGGTAGGCGTCGGAAGCCTCGAACATACGCTCCTACAAATCGTGAACGAGGGGGCGAGTCAGCGCTGCTCGTCAAAGGCCTCGCTCGAAAGCTCAAAAACTCACCTTCAAGAACCCAGCAACACCATGACTCAACATGCAATCGCGCTCCATCTCTCCGAATCGCAATCCACCATCCCTCGACCTTCCTTCCACCGGCTGCCTCGTCAAAATCTGAACCGGACCCCTCGCCCTCGAGTGAATCTTGTCGTTGACCATATGCTTGAGGCGCTGGTAGTAAGTCGGACCGAGGTAGACCTGCGCCTGAAGTTTCCGACCGGTATGACCGTTGTACATGACTTCGAGGCCGCGCGAGTGGTAGCCGTAATCCTTGAGGAGCGCCGAGATGGCTTCGACGGTGACCTCGGAGAAGGGGGTAGCGTCTCCTTCGTTTCCCGAGATGGTCGAGACCTTGGAGAGGAGACATTCGACGAGATGGCCGATGGTCATTCGAGAGGGAATGGCGTGAGGGTTGATGATGATGTCGGGCGTCGTTCCCTCGGCCGAGAAGGGCATGTCCTCGTGGCGGTAGGTGATTCCGATGGTTCCCTTCTGACCGTGACGAGAGGCGAACTTGTCTCCGATCTCAGGGATACGAGTCGAGCGAACGCGAATCTTGACAAACTTGAGGCCGTCCGAGTTGGTCGTAACGAGGACTTGATCGACGATTCCGTTCTCGGTCGACTTGAGGGGAGTCGAGACGTCGCGCTTCGAGTGGTTCTTGGTACGTTGACCGAGCTCCTCCGAATCGGGAGGGATGGGCGCCGTCTTGCCGATGATGATGTCCTCTCCCGCGACTCGTTCTCCCAACCCGACCAACCCATCCGCCTCCAACTTCTCGTACGTGCCATGCTTCAACCTCAACGTCGTATCCCTCGTCGGCTTCTCAAACTCCTCCATCTGCACCGCGCCCGACTTCTTCTCCTGGTCCATGTAGGAACGGTAGTAGAGGGAACGGAAGAGACCTCGGTCGATGGACGATTGGTTGAGAATGACGGAATCTTCTTGGTTGTAGCCCGAGTAGCAGAGGATGGCGACGATGGCGTTTTGTCCGGCGGGAAGCTCGCGGAAGTGGAGGTACTCCATCGAGCGAGTCGTGGCGAGGGGCTTTTGAGGGTAGTAGAGGATGTTGGCCATCGTGTCCATGCGAACCTGGTAGTTGGTGAGGTAGACTCCCATCGCTTGCTTGCCCATGGCGGATTGATAGGTGTTACGAGGCGACTGTTGAGGTGGGGGAGGAGGGCGAGGAGCGGGAGGAGGGCGAGGGCGAGGGAGAGGCGGCGGAGAAAGGGGCGAGCGAAGGAGAAACAGGTCAGCGGGTTCAGTCGACGAAGGAGAGACGGAAGGAGGGAGAAGACGTGGTCGAGAGGGAGCGAAGGGGAAGGGAAGCGAAGGCTAGGCGAAGGAATGGCGAGGAGGAGAGCGAGAAACGAAACGAGAAACGATTCGACTCACCTGGTTGTGATCGGGGAAGGGAATAATACTGGCGCAGATACCAAGAATCATACTCGGATGAATCTCGCAATGCGTCCAAGTATGAGTGTTCATCCCCATCGTACCCTTGACGGTCGCGCTCGGATCGAAAGCATCGGCCTGAACCTGCCCCGTCTCCTGGAAGACACGACTCGTCTCGAGATCCTCGGGCGTCATACAAATCATGACCGTCTCCTCCTCCTCAGCATCGAGGTACTCGACCACGCCTGTCTCGACCAACTCGCTCCACTTCATCTTCCTCTGCCCTCCTTCCTCCTCCTCCTCGCCCGTCTCCTCGATTTGAAGCGCCGTAACGTGGTCCTTGGTGAGAACGAGACGTTGATCCTCGACGATAAAGAGAGGTCGACAAACCCGACCGGCGTCGGTAAAGATCCTCAACTCCTTCTCCCTAACGTCCCTCACGACCGACACCTCATAGCTGATATCCCCGCACCTCCTCAACCTCTTGATAGTATCCACCAACTGGGCTGGATCCCTATGCACTCCCTGCCACACTCCATTAACGAACACCTTGGTTCCCTTACTCATCTCCGAGCTAAACTCCTCCAAATTCTCCATTCCCCACTCCTCGAGGAATTCGACGATGGGCGCCGAAGGAGATCCGACCGAAATGTACGACATGAGAGCGAGGTTCTTGACGAGACCGCAGGCCTGTCCTTCGGGCGTTTCGGCGGGACAGACCATTCCCCAATGGGTGTTGTGAAGTTGACGAGGTTTGGCGATCTTTCCATCTCGACCGATGGGGGTGTTGCAGCGACGGAGATGGGAGAGGGTAGAGGCGAAGGTGTAGCGGTTGAGGACTTGGGAAACTCCGGCTTTGGCTTGCATCGCCTTCTTTTGGTCGCCCCAGTTGCCCGTGGCGAGAGAGTATTTGAGGCCGTTGGTGATGGTGTTGGATTTGACGGCGGTGTTGAGGTTGAAGGGCTTTTGAGTTTCGACGCACTGTTGGTGGGGAGAGCGAGAGGTCAGCGACTCGTCTCGGCTTTGGCGCTCCTCCCTCGTCTCGCCTACTCCTCCGCCAAATCCCTCCAAACCCAACCAAAGAGCAAGCAACTCACCTTCTGCAAATGCCGATACACATCCTTCGTCAACTTCCTAAACAACATCCTAAACAACGCCGCCAACAACGGTCCTCCAAGATCCAACCTCTTGGCACCGAAATGATCCCTATCATCCAACTCCCTCCTCTCCAACGCAGCGAGTAGTAGGCGATGAACCATGTATCCGAAGAAGTAGGCCTTCTTGGTGTTTTGTCCTTGAGCCATCGAGACGTGGGGGAGCATCTCTTTTTGGAGGATCTCTTGCGCGTAATTGATGCGAGCTTCTCGGGTGAGGGCGTTAACGGTTCCTCGACGTCCGATGAAATCGAGGGCGACCTGTCGTATTCAATGGACGTCAGCCTCCTTGCTCCCTCGCCTCGGCCTTCCCCTCCTCGCCGAGCCGCTCCAAAACTCACATCGCGGTTCTGAATCGGGAAAGCGTCCTCCAAGCACGGCTTGAGCATCTCAAACATCTCTGAATCTCCTCGGTCGTAGCAAATGTGGTCGAGAATGTCCTTGTCGGGGATGATATCGAGGGCTCGGAAGACGACAACGATGGGGATGTCGTTGCGGATGTAGGGGAGAGAGGTCTTGATCGTTTGACCGGACTGTAGATTGCGTAGGTTGAGAGGGAGAGGTCAGCTCTGTAAGAAGGTAGGAGAGGGCTCGAAAGCCAAAGAGAATAAGACGCACCTGCTTCTCCGTCCTCCTCATCATCTTGATCTGCATCGAGCTAATCGTCTTGCCTCCCTTCTCCACAGCACTCCTGATCTCGGCCAAGAAGGTAACAGGCGAAGGCTGAGTCTTGGAGAAGACGTAAACGCGGTTGGCGGCCATACGCTCCTGGGCGATGAGGACCTTCTCCGAGCCGTTGATGACGAAGTAACCTCCCTGTACGGTGCAAGGGGGGTCAACGAAGTACAGTGAATGAGGAGGGAAAGGACGAACCTTGTCGTAAGGGCATTCCTTGAGGTCGAGGACGTCGGATTCGGCGAGTCCATCGAGGATGCAGAACTGCGAGCGAAGCATGATGGGAACCTGTCGAGGTGGAGCGGATTAGTTTCCTCGTCTCCTCCTTTCCATCGTGAGGGAGAAGCACGCACCTTGCCGATATACACCTTCTCATCCTCTCCCATATCCCCTGCCTCGTCCTTCTCCTCGACCCAACTCATCTCGCCCGTCTCTGGATCCGGTTCCTCAGAATCCTGAATCATGACCCTCTTCTTCATATCAATGTAGAGGGGAGCCGAGTAGCTGTTTCGATGCGTCTCGAAGTTGTCAGCACGCGTTCCCAAGAAAGGCGCGAGGCAGCAGCAACGACGACTAACGTGAGGTTGCGCAGACGGGCTTCGTTGGGGAACATGGGCGAGACGGTACCATCCGCTTCAGTCATGGTAGGCTTGGAAAGGTAGATCTGGCCGAAATGCAGCTCGTAGCGTTTCTGTGTGTCCCGAACGCGCGCCACAGTCAGCTCTCGCGGTCTCCTCTGCAGCTGCTCAAGCCGAGTGCGAGCGAAGCTACTCACGGTCACGTCTCCCGCTTTTCCCGTATGCTGCATGTTCTGATCTAAGATCAAGCTCTGTCCCTCGTCGACGAGCTCTTGCATCGTGTTGTTGACGAACTCATTAAACGAGTCGATCTGTTGCGAGACGAGCGTCTTGTCGGCAAAGTAGGAAGCGATGACGGCCCAGCTGTAGTCGAGTAGCAGAGCGGGGTTAGCTGTCTAAGCAGAGCGCGAGAGCGAGAGCAAGCTCCGACTGACCAGTCCTCTTGGGTGATGAGCGAGTCGATTTCTGCATACTCGTCGTCGTACTGAGTCTGCTGTGTTTGCGAGTAGTCGTACGACATGATGGAACGTCTGCTCGACTACAGGCGGTTGAAAGAGAGGGAGCCGCGAGGGCGAGAGAGCGAGCGCGAGTTGAGGTGCTGACTTGGTCGGAGAGGCGGTTGAAGGGTGGCGAGAGAGAGAGGGCTACAAGGGTACAGAAGTGTTGGCAGTAGGCTGTGTAGGCCTACAAACGACTAATCGATCCCCAAACGAAGTCGGAGGCGGCGAGACGAGCTGGGACGAGGTGAGGGAAGGAGCCAACCCTTGGCCCAGCTTGATCGCGCCCCCCTTGAACTCCGCCGACGACTCTCGGCTGAAGCTCTTTCGTCTTTCTCAGCGTCTGTACCATCTTACAGCTTACCGCACCTTGCTCACCGGCTATCGGCCCTCCCCTCCCACGCCGCACAGAGCTCTTCTTCTTGCCCACCAGCTCGTCTCTGCTCGTAGCCGTTTGCCGCTCCGCTCTTCTTTCTCTCCTGCTTCCCACTGCTCTGGGCCATCAAAAACGGGCTCATCATGCGCTCCGCAATCTTCGCTGCAGCTCTCACTGTCTGCTGTACGTTCTTCCCTCCTCCCCTTCTCCCCGAGCGCCGCTGACTGAGAATCGCCGTCGGCCACAGACCTCCCATTCATCCTCGCCCAATCACCCTCTACCACTTTCACCATGTCCACGGCCACCAGTATCTCATGGGATTTCTCCTCCACCCCCTCAGGCTACCAAATCGGCGGAACTCAAGGCGCTTCAATCCTTTCGGCCTGGGATGCGGCTCATCCGGAGGAAAGTTACTGGGCTACTCAGAGCGGCACTAGCTTGAGGGATATAAGTACTGAGACGCCGGGTAGGGTGTGGATGGGAAGCACGGTTGGTGTGGCTGAGACGTTGAGCCGTTCGGTGGAGAGTTCGGCGACGGCGACCAGCGAGAGGACGGGAGCAGGGGCAACGGCGGCGGCGACGGGGGAGCAAGCGTCGACTCGTAACACCATGACGACGGAGGATACGGCTAGCTCAGGCGCCTCCTCGTTCAGCCGCATGAAGAACTCGGCAATGGCTCTCGTCCTCGGCGTTGGAGCGATCTCGGTGGCGGTTCTGAGGGTGTAGTGGGCTTGAAGGCGAAGTGAATGGGTAGTAGAGGTAGTAAGACGATTTTTTGGGGCCTTAGAAGCCAACTGCAAGCTCCGTAGCCCCAAATTCTTCGGGCAAGGCGAGAACCGAGAACTGGGAGGTCGTTTCGCGCTCTCTTTCCTCTCATAGGCGGGGGAGCAGAGGATGAAGGAGGTTACTACTGATTGATTGAAAGCACTGCAAGATCATGTACAACAACTGCCCTTCCCTTCCTCTTCCTTCCTCTTCGTCTTTCCCTCCGAGTTCGGCGCCCCCTCCTCACCAAGGCAGATTCCCATCCGGCAGTCCCGCGAAAGGGTTGTTGGTACTGTGATGTATCGGAAGGGATGTCAGCTCATCGTTTCTGGTAGTAGATGAGGGCTTGGCGCGGGAGAGCGGGGAAAGGAAGGGATCACAACGCCGAACCGAGCCACTCACAGCGTATTCATCGCAAACTCGAACTCCGTACTCGCTGGATCCTGCCCGTAGTCCCAACTCGGAAAGAGGCGTTCGGAAAAATAGGGGAAGGAAATTGTCGGTGTTTGCTGTCCCGTCATTAATCCTCCACTCGTAGATCCTCCCGTGCCGAGCTGGCCTTCTGTTACGGCGGCGATGGGTTGTAGCCCGCCTTGTTGCTGAGCAATGGCGTGTTGCTGAAGCTGAGGATCGAGGGAAGGAAGGTCGAGCGGTAGGATGTGATTGGGAGGAGGGGCGGTAGGGTCGAGAAGAGGAGCGAGGGAGGAGGGGAGCGGTTCGACCGAGGTGACGGTGAGGGGTGGGGTGGAGGGCGTCGTAGTGGGGGTGGCGAGGAGGGCTGTTGGTAGTGATGAAACGAGGGAGTGTGGTGATGATGGTAATGAACGAGCGGGAGAGGGAGAAAGACGGAAGGAAGAACGGAAGGAAGTCAGCTCGGCGCTCGTTGCTCGACTCGACGAAGGCGGGATCTCGAGCATTCCCTCAACCCTCATAGGTCTCGTAGCAGCCGCCACACGTCTCCCATCAAAGACTCTCAAAAACACACCCATCAAAGTCTCCGCACTCCCCACTGCCGCGCTCCAAGTCGCTCCCGCCTCCTTCAACGCCTGAATCACGACCTTCAAATCCTTCCCCGCCTGCTGCTGTCGCTGCGAATCCTGAGCTAGTGAGGGTGAGATACCCGTCTGTGAAGAGGAGAGGACGAGGATCGTTCCGGCGGCGAAGGCGGCGCTGTTTTGTCGAGCGAGTCAGCGAAAGAAGGGGGAGATGGGTGAAGGCGAGAACGCACTGGATGAACGTAGGATGCACGAAACGGTAGCCTTGTCCTCGTTGTTGGACTTTGATAAGCCGAACGATGTGAGAAGCGGCGAGTAGGCATTTCTCGGTCGAGTTGGGTTGGGCGGCGTGGGGATGGTTCACGCGAGAGAAGAAGGGTCGGTGAAGTTGGAGGAGAGTGAGCCAGTACAGAAGGTTCACCTGAGGGAGGAAAAGGGGGAGAGAGTGAGTAGGGACGAGGTGAGGCGGAGGAAGGAGAAAAGACGAACGGCGATGACATGAGGATGAGGAGATTTGGTGGCGTCTGCTGCCGAGACTTTGACGTGTCCTGGGAGAGCGTGATACCTACAACATCGTGCCTTGTTAGCACTCCTCCTCGTTGAAAAGGCAGCGAGCAACTCACCAAGTCTGCAACTCGAGATGCAGCGCCGGGACACAATTCCTCCTCGCGGCGAGTCCGATTCCTCGCTTGGCATAAACGGCGGATGAGATCCTACATGCGATGATGGCGAGCTTGGAGGACTGTAGACGGGTGAGTGAGGCGAGATCAGTAAGCTGCTCGTGGAAGGAAAGGCCGGCGCCGAAAATGAGGCGGAGAGGGCGCGTCGAGCTCACCCAGTGGAAGGCTGAACTGCGGTACATCGGCGGGTCAAAATCGACGATAGGATCCACCTGCAACCTCGAAAGCGATTAGCTCAACTCTCACATCTCGGAAAGCCCTCAGTTCTCCTTCGTCGCTCGCCAAAAGCTCGGCGAAGCTCCAACTCACCGGCGGAAGTTGCTGATCAAACTCATTCGGCCTAAATGTACCCGTCGGTCTCGCCATGTGCATACCACAGAAGACCTCGACTCCGAAGATGGAGTAGAAGGCGTCCCTCCTCGCCGTAATCATATCCTGGTCGACGCCGCCGCCGGGACTTGCGCCGAGGTGGTGGATGCCGAGATGAAGACCGACTGTAGGAGAGACGCATTGACAAAAGAGCGAAGGATGAGAAGCGAGAAGCGAGCAAGGAACAGCGGCCGACGGGGGACAGAGGCGAACGAGGGAACCGAAGGAGGAGGTGGGAGCAAGGGAAGAGGGCCGAACGTACAGTTCTCTGCAACTCGGGTAGCGCAGCCGATGTAGAGCCACGAAGCTCCATCGTAGCCACGCTTGCCGACGAGGTAGAGGCAGAGGCAGGCGAGAGCTCGTAGAGTCGAGATCTTGGCTGCGAGGCGGAGGAGGAATTAGCGAGCTGCTCAGGAGAAGAGGGGAGCAAACGACGTACGAAAGTTCCACTCCCTCTCGAGGTTATACCTCGCAAAGTTGATGAAAGCATCTCCTCTCGTCGCCGAATCGTTCGGGTCCGAGCAGACCTCTCGGGGGAAGGCCTCCGCCGGGTCGAGGTAGCGACATCCGATACCCAGCAGGACGTTGAGCATGAAAGGCGAATAATGTTGAGTCCTCGCGGAGGGATCCTGGATCAATTGAGCGTAGAAAGCGCGCTCGTCGACGAGTTGAAAGCCGGCGAGGGCGAAGCCGAAGGCGTTGGAAAGGAGGCGGGATTGGAGTTCTGGTGCGAGTACGGGAGGGGTGGGAGGAGGAGCGTAATCGAATTCGGATTGAGGAGCGGCGGCTTGAGTGAGAGCGGCATGCTGAGCTGCTCGCAGAGCCTCGGTGGAAGCTGCTGCATCGGCGAGCACCGACATGGCGCTGCCTGGTCCGTAGAAGCGGACCTCGCCATGAGCGTTGGTTGCTAGGCCTCCGTCGACGGGATCTTCGGAGTGAGGAAGGACGTAGGTGTCGGCGGAAGGGGGTGAGAGGGGTCCTCCGCTGTTGGCTGGCGAGACGCCGGTCGTGGGACCTCCGCTGGTGGAAAGGGCGGCGACTTGCGCTTCGAGAGAGACTATTTGTTGCTGTAGTGCTTCAACGACTTCTCGAGTGTAGGGTCTGCAATTTGAGGTGTTGCAGGTCAGCATATGGTGCAGGAGGGTTCGGAGTTCGGGCTCGTACTTTCGCTTGTCGCCCTCGAGGTTCCACTCGCCTGTAGGGGATCTGTCAGCGGGCGTAGAGCACAGAAGTGTAGAGACGTACATGCTCGACTGTACTGCGCGCATCCCGAACACACAGGCTGTTCCCCAGAACACTTGATTCGCTTTCGTCTACAGGTCAAGCAAGCGATGGCAGCTCGTGGCGCTCTAGAGGATGCGAGGCAGCGCGATTAGCTGCAGAGCACTGGTGCACGCTTTACTACTGGCCGGGAGGGTCCAGAGCAGCGAGAAGCCCGAGAGCGATGAGCCGGAGGCTGCTCCGGTGAGCGGCGTCAGCGTCAAACTGCAGGGCGGTAGGACTTACTTCTTGATGGGCTTGGGCTTCTGCACATCAGGAGCGTCGGTTTGCATCGTCTGTGCTCTGGTGGGGCTCCGACAGAACTGGACGAAAAAGCGGGAGGCAAGGAGCGGAAGGTCAACTCAGTCGGAAAGCAGTAGAGCAGGGGGGGATGGCAAAAGCATGGAAAGCCGTCATGGAGCGCCGAGCAAGCGTAAACAGCTAGCCTAGTGCAGAAAAAGCGCGATTCTGTACCAGAGCAAAGAGTGCACCTCCTTTCGACCGCCATCGCCGAGCTCGCCTCGAGAGTTACAGCTCAAGGGCCAAGCCTTCCAACGTAAGCGGTGTCGGATCAGCAGGAAGTAGGTGCTTCGATCTGCTTTACTGCAAGCCGAGCCAGAGCTCCACGAGGGGTCCCCGAGCTTTTCCAAGTTGGCCCCGTCTCGCTTCCCCTCTTTCTCCTTCCTTCTACATCTTCATATCGTCTGCACAGCTTTCTTCTCGACACGTTCGACGCCAAAGTACACCTCTGCGTGTCCCCAGCACATCTAACCGCCTTCCTCTAGCCACCAACTCCCTTCGAGACGATCTCATCCCCTCGCCATTCCGCCTCATATCATGTCCTCCAACACGTCTCTCAAGGGCGAGGAGGGTGTCCAGTCAGTCCCTAAGCGTGATGCCGACGTCCTCATCGAAGATCTCGCTGCCCAAGGACACGGCCTCCCCTTCAACTTGGAGAGCCTTGACCCGAAGGCGGAGGCGCGCCTTACTCGCAAGATCGACTTTCACATCGTCCCCGTTGTAGCTCTGCTGTACCGTGAGTCATCACTTTCTATTCGGGTCAAAGACGGAAGAGAGACGTCCAGCGCCGATCCCAAGCTGACCTTCTTCTCTCCCTCCTCCCCGTTTTCTCGCACAATCCATCAACTCTCTCTCTTTCTCACCTAATTCGCTGTTCTAGTGTTCTGTTTTATTGATCGGGCCAACATCGGAAATGCTCGTCTTGCTGGTGAGTCGATGGCGCCGGCAATAGCTCGGATGGCTCGTTGACTCTCGCTTTCGCCTTCACCTTGCGTCTCTTCTTCTCCTCAAGGACTGGAGAGGGATCTCGGCATGAAGGGGTATGACTACAACGTGGCTTTGAGGTACGTGTCGAGGCTCGTGACCTTGCTTCAAGGCTTAAGCTGACTGGCTCGGCTCTTTAGCTGCTTCTACGTTTCCTACATTGTCTTCGAGGTGAGCTTCTCTCTCTTTTGTACTCTCAGTGCGCTACTCACCCTTTCCCGTTCCATAGATCCCCTCCAACATTGCTGCCAAGATCATTGGTCCCGGGCGATGGCTCCCTCTCCTCACCGTCGCCTTTGGCCTCCTCTCGATGTGCACGGCGTGGGTCGAGAGCTTTGGATCTCTTATTGCCGTTCGTGAGTTGCTTTAGGTCTTCGTAGGCTTCCAAAAACTGCCCTCGCTGACCGGTCCCGACGCCCCAGGCTTTCTGCTCGGCGCCTTCGAGGCTGGTCTTCTCCCCGGTATCGCCTTCTACATGAGTCGTTTCTACCGCAAGAACGAGCGTGAGTTAATTTATCTGTCTTCGTAACCCATCACCTATGTCTCGCCTCTGGACGTATCGCCAAGCAGAGGGCTGATCCTTGCGCCGAACATCAGTCGTCTTCCGTTTGTCACTCTACTTCGTCACCGCTCCTTTGGCTGGCGCGTTTGGAGGACTCCTCGCATCGTGAGTATCTTAACTTCCCGACGCGAGCTCTCTCCCAGTCTCTTTCGTCGTTGAAGATCTTGCTGACCTCGGCGTTGCTTTGCTTCTTCATTTCTTTCGTCTCTTCGCTCAGTGGCATTCTCAAACTCCCTCCCATCGGAAACATTCACTCATGGAAGCTCATCTTCTTCATCGAGGGCATTGTACGTCCTTTCTTTATCGAAGGCATCGCGCTTGGCGTTGACCCTCTTTGGCCTTGCAGATCACAACCGGTCTCGGCATCATCGCCTACTTCATCCTCACTGATCGACCCGAGTACGTTTACGACGTCGAACTCACTTTAGGCGCCCCTACTAACCCTTGAACCCTCTACAGAACCGCTTCTTGGCTTTCCGAAGACGAGAAGAGGCTCGCCGAGGCGAGAATCAAGTCCGAGAACGCTGGAAGTGTCGTTGCCGTGGAGAAACTCAAAGCGCAAACCGTGTGGAGTGGTATCTTCTCTATTAACACGTGAGTCGTGGCCGCTTTTCACCATCAAGCTCGTCGTCGAAGCTGACCTCGGCGCTTCTCGATCGTCTCCTCCGGTCTCTAGTTGGCTTCTCGCGTTCCAGTTCCTCTGGGTTAACGTCACCGTACAAGGAATTAGTGTTTTCATGGTGAGTCTGACTCGTGCCGCTCTTTCAGCGCGGGACGTTTGGCGCTCCCAGTCGCTGCCTAAATCTGAAGCTGACGCGCTTTTGCGCTCCACCAGCCCACTATCATCTCAGCGCTGTACCCGACTGAGTCAGTCATTGCTCGCCAACTCAAGACGGTTCCCCCTTGTGAGTGGTGCCCTACAAATGAAGGAGAAATTGTCGAAAGTCAGCGCCGAGCTCATTTTCCGCCTCCCACAGACGTCGTAGGCGCCGCCGTCAACATTTTGATCCCCTACATGGCTTTCAAGACCAAGAGACGATGCTACGCAATGTTCGCGGCTGCACCTCTCGCCATCATCGGCTTCGCAATCTTCATCGGGAGCAACTCGAACACGGCCAAATACATCGCCACGTTCTTCGTTACTTCTGGAGCGGTCAGTCGGCTTGTCAACCCAATTCCAGCATCCCTATCCCAAGATGCTATTGAGGTGCAGGAACTGACCCTCGGCCCTCCCCTCGCTTCTCGTTTCGAACAGTTCCCCTTCGGCGCTCTTTGCACTGGCGCTGCTTCCGCTAATGCTTCGCCTGATGGCGCGAGGGCTGCTGCTATCGGTACTGTAGTCATGATCGGCAACATTGGTGAGCTCGGTGATCTCCCTACAGCGTGCTGGTGAGCTGGAGCTGATCTCGGCGTTCTCTCTTCTGGCTGTCCTCGCTCCTTTTCTTCACGACCCTATCTTATACAGGCGGCCTCATCTCCACTTGGACGTTCACTCCCAACTATGCTCCCCGCTACATCCCTGGAAACGCCGTCAACCTCACGGGCGGCATCCTCATCTTCCTCCTCACCGGTGTCATGCTCGTGAGGCTCTTTCTCCCTCTCGCTTTCGCGTCAGGCTCAGCTGACCTCGTCCAACCCCTCCCAATCTCAAGTTTTACCAGATGTGGGAGAACAAGCAGCGCGAGAAGGGCAAGCGCGACCACCGTCTTGAGGGTCTTTCGCACGAGGAGCAGGCGCTTCTTGGCCACAAGCATCCCGCTTTCCGCTACAGCTACTAGTCTACGTTCAAGAGCTTATTAGGTCTTTACGGATATCATATGGAATCAAACTTGAGAATGTACGAGCTTGCATGGACGCCAAGAATCGAGAGGCTGAGCCGAATGAGGGCTTGGTATCAACAAAACCCTTGCTGGCTCTCTCTGAGCCCTTCGCAAAAGGTTTGTGAAGTGTACCGATCTTCAAGCTCAGCTACTGCCCAGCCTTGACCTTTTCTCGGCGCTTGACGCCTTCAGCAGCTCATCGCCGAGCTTTCCCTTTTCTTGACCGTGGAGGGTCGACTCAGCATTCTGAGCCTTGGAAATCGTACTCAGATACATACATGAATGACGTCTATCAATCGCCCCCGAGCTGACCTATTGCTACACCACCTCCTCGAACGAGCTTGCTCGATGCGTCGCTCACCCCGGCTTTCCTTCCTCCCTCATTCTGCTCGCTCGTTACCCTCTCGTCGGGCTTGCGCACGGCTCGGATGAGACCAGGCAAGCTCAAACAGCGCTCTGTTGCTCGATGGCTCCAGCAGGCGACCTGCCAGACTGAGGTGGCTGAGGTGAGCTTGCTCCGTCTCTCCCCACTTCGAACGAGTGCGCTGACTCCTCGGCGTGTGACCTCAACCAGATCCTGTCGGCCTACATCTACTGCAAAATGCGAGACGGGGCGACTCCTGCTGGTGGTAAGGTCGAGAGGTGTCGTCTCGAACAAGTCCGAACTTTCTGACTCCTTTTTCGCCGAGCAGCTGGGAGCAAGCTCTACCACCTCATGTGCTACCTTCATGGAATGTGAGTAGATCTCGTTTTCGAAGGATCTGCGACGCTCGTCTAGAGGCGTTGGCCTTGTTTTCAGGCTCACAATCCGACCTTTCCCCCTTCCTCTCGCCCCAGCGGTCTCGGGCACATCGTCAACACCTATCGCTATACTTTTGCTCTTCTCATCTCCGATTCAGTCCGTTTTCACTTCCTGTCAACCTGCCGGCCTGTTCCTACGACCGCTGCAGGACCGAACTTGATCGCGAGCGTCGCTAATCCTTCGCCGAGCAGACTCCAATACTACGACGGCGGCCTAGTCGGCGCCAATCCCACGACCTCAACAGTCGGAAACGACCTCTGGAACGAAGTCCGCCGGGGTAATCCCAAGAAATCCTCCAGTTCTCTCTCTCTCCCCCTCTTCCGAAGCCGAACGGGAGAGTCGACCGTAACGCTGCCTGTGATTCGAGTGAGGGAGGGGGCGGTCGGCGATGGAAGGACAGAGATTACGGCGCATTGGGGCGCGGCGGGGCCGGGGCCGGCGTTGCTGTTGAAGAGCGCGAGGGTTACGGTTACGGAGACTTGGCCTGCGAGGGCGAGGAGGTGGATGAAGGGAGGGGAGAAACCTACCATTGTGACGAGCACGTGAGTCGTTGTCCTCGTCGGCTTGGAAGACAAAGACTTTTGGTGACCCGCTTCACCTTGCAGACTCCCTGTATACGACCCCAGTAGAGCTCCGCCTCCGCAACAGGACTCGGCGGACGAGCTGCCAGATTACGGTCAGCTTTAGCGGTCGGTCGAACGTAGCGCAGAGCGTGGAAGTACTTCAGTCATTCATTTTTCGCCGACATCCCTTCCGTTCAAGCCTCAATACTCTCCTCGAGCCTCAGCGAACCCGAGCTCATGGCCGAGAGTACAGAAAACTCGCCAACATCGTTATTGCGCCTATTCAAAATCTACAGCTTAAGGTTAAGCACCTCAATAGCCTTCCCCCTCGCGATACTCTGCATCTCCTCCTCAGTGAAACCCGCCTCCTTAGCATCAATCCCATCGAACCACTCGCAAGCGAGCTCGAACGTCTCGTAGGGGTAGTCGACGGAGAACATGATACGGTCGACGCCGATCTCGGAGGCGACGTATTTGAGGACGTTGGTGTTGAAGTCGCCTGGAGAGGAGGGGACGTTAGCGAGAGATGGAGAGGGAGAGGGGAGAGAGGGCGAGAGACGAACCGGAAGTGGTGACCCAGATGTTGCGGGCAAAGTACTCGCGGACTCGGAGCTTCATCTTGGTTGCTCCGCGAGGCTTGTGGACGCTGCGATGGAGGAGTAGGGTCAGCTTCGACGTCGTCGCCGAGCTCGGTCGAACGACGAGGGAGGAAAATGGCGGTACTCACTCGTTGAGCCAGTGGTCGATGCGCCAAAGGTCGATAGGGATCTTCTCTCCCATGTGTCCTATAAACGCGACGGGACGATCAGCTTCAGTTCAGCGCTCCCCCATTTCGCCGTCTTTCGCGAAACCATCCTATCTCTTCCTCGAAACTCACCAATGATAACCTTCAGCTTGGGGAACCGATCAAACACTCCATTGACGATCATGCCGAGCAAGTGAGCCGAAACGCCATTGGCGAAGGACATGACGGGTCCGACGAGGCAGGATCGCTTGGCCCAGTACTTGTCGAATTGGTCGCCTTTGGGCGCGAGGGGGTGGAGGTAGAAGGGGACCTGTGAGTTAGAGCGGAGGGTTAGCTTGCGTGATTGTTCGAGCGAGAGAAAGGCAGGAGCGCCACGTCGGAGGAGGGAAGGAGCGCAGAGATCACTCGGCGAGCTGTCGAAAGGCGAGCACTCACGTTCAACTCCTCAACAGTCTTCCAGAAGCAGTCCCACTCGGGTCCATCGTAGAAGATGGGGGTATCACCTCCCGGTCCGGAACGCTGGTTGTCGTTTACGAGCGCGCCGAGGAAGCCGAGCTCCTTGACGCAGCGGGTGAGCTCGTCGGCGGCTTGTTGGGGGTTGTGCATAGAGAGGGCGGCAAGACCTGTATTGAGGTAGTGTGGAGAAGAGGAGGAAGAGGAGCAAGAGGTCAGCACCGAAGGAGGAGACTGGCACGGGGAGAGAAAAGCGAACCTCCGAAACGCTTGGGGTTGAGCTTGATTTGGGCGGAGAGCCAGTCGTTGGAAAGAGTAGCGTTCTTCTCGGCCTCGGCAACGTCGTCGAAGACCTGCTCGGGGGAGGAAGGCGAGTCAGCGCCCGATCTCGGCGCTCCAGCGATGGCTACTGCGAGCTCAACGTCGCCCGAGTAGCACGCTACTGAGCCAAAACTTCGAGATCTACTCACCTGAATACCAGGAGCAGTCAACGAAAGGATGTTGAACTCGACGCCCTGCTCGTCCATCTTCTTGAGGCGAATGTCGTGGATGTCGACGAGCTTTTGAGCGTGCTTGTCACCATCTCCATCGACGGTGAAAAGAGCGGCTTGGTATTTGGACATCTCGGCCCATTCGGGGAGGTTCTGTGAGGTTGGAGAGCGGCGGCGGCGGAGGTGGAGGAGAAGGAGGTGGGAGAGGGAGGAGCGAGGTCAGTACAGCTCGACGATGTAACGCAGAGCACGCAGAACTCACGAAAGCCTCCTCCAAGATGATCTTCGAGTACTTGGGCATGCTGGTCGAGGTTTAAGGCGGTATAGAGGGTTGAGAGAGCGGGGAAAGCTGAGGAGACTTGGGAAAGGCGAGGTGAAGCTGTAGCGGACTGAGCGAGCAGGAGGAGAGAGTATAAGGAAGCAGAGAGAGCCCACGTCGCTTCTTGAAGGATGTGGGCCCCGCGCCGGAGGGCAGGGAAGGCAGTGAGATCCTTCGGCTGGCGCTTTCCTGGCTCTGAGCGCGCTGAGTTCGGCCGTCGAGTCCGTCCGGGCGGGATTGCAGTCATGTGGGGCTGCTCTGCGGTGAATTGAGCGGTTGTATCGGCGTACAGCGAGCGAAGCCCGTGCCGAGCTGGAGACGAGCGAAGCGGTTAGGGGGCAAAGGGGAGGAGATCAAGCCTCGACGTCGAGAATCCGAGGTCTGCACTCGACGACATCGTTCGCTTCGCTACCGCGACACTTGAAAACCTACAGACTACTTAGGAGCCTTCTGCCGACTACCAGGCAAACCCTATTGTCCTGTAGCGGACTCGGAACAGCTCTGACTCGCCACAACAAGCGAGAGGGCGAGTCTGAGCTGCTGACGAGCTGGTTTGCTGCTCTGTGTGCTCGCACTGACTCGCTTTATCGTCCTACAGATTCTACTGCACCCTCCTACCACCTCTCCCTCACTTCTCACGCCTTAGCGGCTCGACCTTCGACGCTCGCCTCATCTCGCTCGCCGCTCTCTTCCCTACGACTAGCTCAGTCGCCCAACTCTCGCTCTCACCTTCTCACCAAAGCCTAAAGGCCAACATCCGCCATGGGAGGAGGCGATCTTAACATGAAGAAGTCGTGGCACGTCGGCCTACACTCGAACCAAGAGCGCGTCTGGAAGAAGGAGAAGGAAGCCCTGGAGGAGCGCAAGCGTACTGCCGAGCTGCAGAAGGAGTTGGCGCAGGAGAGGGCCGTCCAGGAGCTGCAGCGATTGCAGCAGGAGGCGGGAGGGAAACGTAGGGAGGAGAGGGTCGATTGGATGTACGCCGCGCCGGCCGAGGGGAATGGCCCTAATGCGGAGGAGTTGGAGCAGTACTTGTTGGGCAAGAAGAGGGTCGATAAGCTGCTCAAGGGTAACGAGGAGAAGGTGAGTCCTCTTCGCGATCGACGTTGTTGTCGTTCTCTCGCCTCGAGGCTATCGCTGACCTTTGCTGTACATTACAGCTGCTCGCCGCTCCTTCCAAGGACGCTCCCGGAGGATCCTTCACCTCCATCCAAAACGCCAATTCTGCCCGCGACACCGCCGCCAAAATCCGCGAGGACCCTCTCCTCGCCATCAAGCGTCAAGAGCAACTTCAATACGAGAAGATGCTCAAGGATCCTCGTCGATTGAAGGAACTCCGAGCTGCACGTGAAGCCAGCACTCGCGGACCTGAGAAGAAGAGCAAGAAGGATGAGACGAAGGAGGAGCGGAGGGCGAGGAAGGAGGCTAAGCGTGCGGCCGAGAAGGGCGAGGATAGGGATGGAGGGCATAAGAGGAGTAGGAGGGATGATGAGGATCGCTATGGCAGTAGCAGTAGGCGTCGTTCCCGCTCGCCTGAGCCCCGCCGTTACGATGATCGCCGAGAGGACGATAGGGATAGGAGGGACGACTACCGCCGTTCCGACTCGCGTAGGGACGACTACCGACGAGATGATCGTCGTGATTTTCGTGACTACGATTCTCGACGCCCTCGCTCCCGCTCTCCCCCTCCCCCAGCTCGCGACGCTCTACCTCGCTCTCGTTCCCCTCCTCCCCCTCCTCGCAATGATGGCCCCTACGATCGCAAGCCCGACATCTCCTACGACCGCAAGCCCGACCTCTCACGCTACGACGCCCCTCGTTCGAACGGCTACGACCGCGCTCCTCCCCCTCGGCGCTCAGCCCCTCCCCCCGCTCCCGCCCCTCCCTCAGCCGAAGCCGAAGCCGCCCGCCGCGCCGAGATCGAGCGTCGACTCGCCGCTATGCAGTCCAACGCTGCTACCCTCACTGCCTCGCGCGATGTTCGGCTGGCGGAGCGGGAGAAGGAAGAGCAAGAGCAGTTGGAGAAGGAGAAGGCTATGAGGGAGCAGGGCAGGGATGTTGGGCCGAGGTTCTTGAGGGATCAGGAGAAGAAGGTGTTTGGTGGTGGGATGGATTTGGCGGAGAGGATGAAGAGGACGGGGAGGGTGGGTTTGGCCGGGGATAGGGATTGAGGTGAGCTCGGTGAGAGGGGTTGTAGTGTAGCGAGTTTGTCGACACTTTTGTATCTCGAGATATCTTAATCCTTGAGACGGTGAGCGAAACCTGAGTCAGCGAGCAGCCAGCGCCTCCCTCCCTCCGCCGAAAGCCAGACTCGCCTGTCTCCCTCTTGCGTCCTCGTCTTGCTGCTCTTTTCGCTCGCTGCTTGTCTCGTCTGATTGGTGTTGGTGCACTGTAGGTAGATTGCTGGGATCGTATTCAGCTTCCCAAGGAGAGCTGCTCGCCTACAGCTCTCACTCGACTGAGTCGACTCCACTCGCTCGCTCGCTCTCGTTCCGCTCGTCTCAGCTCGGCTCGCTTGATCGCTCGGGCGTTCGGGTGGCTCAGCTGCCTCAAGTGGATGGTGAGTGAAAGATCCATCAAGTGTTAGCCTCACTAGACTCAGCTGAGGGAGCAGCGAGACGGGCCGAGCCAACTCGAACTCGAACGAAGGGCGCTGCAGGGCAGGAGGAGGACTGAGATGGTGCGCTGCTCTACAGTCGTGGAGTGGGGTGATTTCTCTTTCCATCCACTTCTGTTCCACTCTTCAGCAGCACGGTCGACGCCCCCTGGGCTGAGCTCTCAGTCGTCGACTCGACTCGCTCACTGGACTCGGCGGAGAGGCGAGCAGAGTGGGCTGAGAGTGGGGGCTGCCTTCACTGTGCGAGGGTAGCTCTTCTCTCCAGAAGCCGCAACGCTCGCCTATCGCCAGGCCATATAGGACATCCGGCACGATGTTGAACGCTCGGCGTTGCAAGCGCCTCGGCGGGCTCTTCGAAAACTTTCAGGCTGATTGGCGCTCTCTGAGAGGGTGCTGTCAGCTTGATATAGACTAATCAGAGGTCCTACGCTGTTAGTGAGCCGGCGACCCCACAACAGCAAGTCCCGATTTGGTCATTTTTCGCCGAGTCTCTCTCGGCGCGGGCGCGCAGAGGCTTGAGATGAAGGGCTACTCTGCTGTGCAGTGTAGCTTTTGTCTTGAACGGCTTGTAGAAGCGTTTGCTGCCTGTAGATCCGAGCGTAACGGAAAGCAAGCCCGCCCCTGGGCAAAAGAAGCTCGGCGCTGCCCAGCTTGGCGGACGGGAGGCGATGGGAAGGACAGAGGTGGTCTGAGGCTCTGCAGTGCAGCGTAGGAGACACCTATAGTTTCTTACAAAGGCTGCTGGTGCGCACGGTGGTCTACTTGCAGTGAACTACGCTGAGCTCGTCTCAGAATTCGCTTGACTGGGCCGAGGGGAGCTGAGGACTGAGGAGGGCACTTTCCTTGGAACAAGGGGAGGCCTTAATCTATCGCTCTCAAAGTCTATCTGCTAGCCAAGCCTCGGGGGGACCACAAACTCTTTCAAAGCTCGCAGCTCGCCCGCTGAGCCGAGCACTGCAGCTCAACGTCGCTCTCCTTTACTGCTACAAAGCTCACGGACGCTAAGGCAGGGCTGTAGCTCTTCTAAAGAGGAGAAGTGGTCGATTCTTTCGCGTTTGAGAGCTTTGGAGCACAGCATGCGAGGCTGTCGAGCGAGTCAGCGAGCACTTCACCGCTTGCTGCTTTGCTCGGCGGTCGACGTCAGGAGCGCTGAGGAGCAGATCTGCTTCCCGTGAAAGTGGGTTTGATGTTCTGCGTGTTGCCTCTTGTGCGCTGTACGCCCTGAAAGTGCTGAAGCTGAGGTACAAGACCAGCCGGGAGCCACTTCGGCGATAGCTAGACGCTGCTTTGCTTGCTGAGAGGAGCTGGACGCGCTTTGGAGGTTAGCGAAGCTGTCCTCGCGGACGGTGTCGTACCACCATCGAGTGATCTTCCATCCCACTTATCCTCTTGCAGCGGTCTCTCGAGCGCTCACAAGCAGCTCCCGCTCCCGCTTCGCTCTCCTTTTTTCGGCGCCGAGCACGAGGACTCTGATGCTTGCTGTTGAGCTGCTGAGCAGTGTCGCAGTATTATATCTTCGCACACAACTCAAGCTCGGCGGAGGGCTGAAGAGCGTGCTCGATGTGTGCTGCCCTCCTGCTCGGGCGGCAGCGCGGTTGAGTCTGTACTAATCTTCGCTGTTTTAGCTCCCATGCCCGGCACGAACCCCTGCGGTCGCTTTCTGTCTCGTGACTCGCGCCTCAGGCTCAGCTTTGCTCTTTCGGCGCAGGCAAAGAGGCGGGCTGAGGTAGATTGCAGCCTTGCTGAGTAGGGTTGCAGCTATCTCTGCAGCCCCTCTTCCTCTTCTGCGCTCCATCGGCTTGAAGTCTCGTACGTCTGCAGCAACACAGCAGCGCACGAGCTCGGCGGGCGACGAGGGGGTTTGAGGCGGCTCGCTGCTCTGCGTTATAGGGCAGCGGCGGCTTCTGACTCCCCTGTAGTCCTCCGATCAGCACTTAAAGCCATGTGGCGAGAGCTCTCTGACCCACTTGCTCGTCCCGACCCCTCCCTCGACGCTCAGTAGAGCGGCTGCTTCTCGCCTTTTACGTGACGAGCCGTGCTGACCGTTGATTGACGTGCAGAATGGCTCGAGCTAGGATCAACATCTACTCCCTCTCACAGCGACCTCGAGGAAGCGCTACACCCCTGCAGAAGCGAAGGAAGCCGACTCGGACTTGCTCTTGATTTCCTTTCGCAGGGCGGTTTCCGGCGCTAAGATCACCAGTCACGCAAGCAGCAAGGGAGGAAGAGGGGCAATGTCGCGCGGAGGCGTAGTGCAGCTTACTTAGGGTGGTGCTGGGGAAGAAGCTCATTCGCCTGTTCGTCGCTGCTCCGGCGAAGTCGACTCGGCCAAGGGAGAGCTTCATGAGAGTCTTTCGCTGGTCTGTAGCAGAGTGAAAGAGAGAGCATTCCACACAGATGCCCGCCCTGCTCTCCAACGGTGGGCTAACACCCCTCTCCCCGCCTCACTTCCCTCCCCTCCCGCTCTCCCTCCCTTGCCCTCCCGCCTCACTCGTCTCGACTCGTCTTCTCACCTCCGCCGCTGCTACTCGACTGGGAAGCTACAGGAAAGCTCTCTTCGACTACTGCACACCTAATCGACTGCTGTACCTCGATAGGAAGGAGAGGATGCTTGCTACGTTCGAAGCTGAGGGACGCGCTTGAGAAGGATTGAAGGTGAGTTGCGGTTGCTGGGTTTCGAGCGGGGAGAAGGGGAGGGTAAAGAGCTGAAGGAGAGGGTGCAGCTGCTACTGGGAGCGGAGTACAGCGGGTGAGGGGGACGAGCTGAGCGCGTTGAGTGATGCTGGCAAGTCTCTGGGAGGGATGAGAAGCTGCAAAGGGGACAGCGAGGGTGTGATGAAGAGCAGCAGTATCTTCCTACACCTTGAACTGAAGAGCTGACTCCTCCATCGCCCTCTACCACACAGCTCTTCCTCTTCCCCTCCTTCGCCGACTCGCTCGATGTCTCTCATCGTCAATGACCGTCTCGTCCTCGCCGGTCCTTCCCCCAAGACGACCTCGTCCAGTCGCAGCGCCTCAGGGACATCAACGAGCTTACCCAACAGTGCAGCACAAAGGCTCAAGGTGCTCGACCGTGGTGCTTGCGCCGTCACCTATCAATACGATGCTACCTGCGAAGGAGCTTATATTATCAGCAAACTCAAGGAGAAGAAGGGGGAGACTGCTGAGCAGAGAGAAGCGCGGCGGAGGGAGATGGTGAGACGTCGCTCGGCTCTTGAGCACTGCCAACGGCGCTTCAAGCTTGCTGACGCCTCCTCGCTCCCCTCCTCTCCAACAGTCTGAGTTCTTCTGCGGTCTCGGGATCACCTTTGATCAAAACTTGGAACCAAGGACGGACTTTTCCTTACAAACGCCCTGCAATATCATCAACCGTAAGCCGAGCGCCACTTTGAGCGACGAAACGAAGGAAGCTCACCCTTTCAACTCCCCAGTCTGCAAAAAGCTTCACCAAGGGCTCGACAAAGAGCAGCATTGGGTCCTTGCTCCCTCGTTCTTCACCGCCACCGCTGCACGTGATGAGCTTCTCCGAGCCAACGCAGAGTGGGGGAAGGCGTACCAAAAGGAGGGTTCCGCAAAGCGCAAGATTAATGTGAGACAGCTTCCTCTAATCCTCGTCTTTGTCCTCCCTCTTCTCTTTCTCCTTCAACTTCATCCTTCCCCCTTCCCCTCACGCCTGCACCCTGATCCCCACCCTTTCTCCCCTCTCGATTCCTCTTCGCATCAACAGAATTTGCTGATGCATCTCAACACTCAACAGTTTCATCACCCCGTTTTCGCCTCCCCCAACTACGAAATACTCATTCTCAATCATACCAAACCCCTCTCACACTCGACCAACAACCCGTTCTTTCGCCCTACACCAGACGACGAACCCACAATGTACCAAGTCCAACCAGATGGTTCTTTGAGACCTCGAGGTGACCCCACCGCCCCTCCCCGGCCTCCCCTTCCCCCCTTCTCCCTCCTCTCCGATCGCCTCCTCCATGATTCCGTCAACCTCTTCCTCATCTCAATGAACGCCGAAAGTCGAATTGATCAATTCAAGGCCACTGGAATCTTACACCTAACATATCCTCCATCGGAGGCTATTGCTAGGTTAGTATCGGAAATTGTGTTGGAGATTTATTGGAGGCCTTCAAGAAGAGAGGAGGGGGAGAAGGTTGGAGCGGAGGAAGCTGTTGCTCTGAAGGGAGTGTCGGAGGGAGCTTTGGAGGGGAAGTTGGAGGGTATTATTACGAGGTCTATGAGCAAGGGGAAGGGGGAGGAAGGAAAGGAGGGTACGCTGAAGGGAACGATTGGGAGCAGGGGAGGGGAGGTTGATCTGGTCGCGTTGGCTTACGGCCGAATTTGCTGCCTTCCTTGTGAGTTTGCAGCGACATCTTACGCTAGAGCTCAACTGACCCCTCTACCATCCAGCGTCGACCTCCTCCTGTTCCTCCTCTGCCGGGGATCTCTCCTCGCCGAACACATCAGCTGAACTCGCGCCAGGGAGTTTGAATACCTTTGAAGGTGAGTTGTACAGCTTTTTTTCTTTTGGCTTTCTTCGTTTGTTAACGGTCTCCTCCAATCCGCAGAGCTTGCAGAGCAGCGCGATCAGGCATGGAACGAGGAGGAGGAATCTCGCTCTCTGCAGATGATGGGGCTGTAGGGCATGGATTTGATGAAGTTCCGCTATAAATCTGTCTCTCTCAATTCTCTGATTCCTCGATTTTGCCTCTCCTTGTCTCGACCAAACCGCGAACCGAGAAAGAAGAAGTCAAAAAGAATCCGCCGCGCGATCGTTTCTCAATCACTCCTCCTACAAACTACGACTCCAATCCAAACTCTAGTGCTTCCCCTTCTTCCCACTCTTAGGCGTCCCACTCAGCTGCTTGGAAGGCGATTTCTTAGGCGAGGCTGTTGGAGCACGAACGAGAGGGAGGGGGGTCAGCGGCGGGCTTCTCGAACGGGGAAGGGAGGAAGAGCGAGAGAAAGAGAGAAAGACTCACAAAGCAATAACCTCTCACCAAACACCTTGCTCAATTCCTCTGCTTGACTCGGGGCGAAAACGACGTTCGAGGCGGAGGCGGCCTCTTCCTCCTCCTTCTGCTCGTTGCCAGCCGCCTCGTCCTCGCCGGCGCCGACGACCATCTTCTCGCCCTCGGCGGAAGAGGTGGTAGGAGCGACCTTGTATCCTCCGAGCATCTCCCTCCACAGCAACCGGACAGGAGGAAGGACATGGGCGGGGGTCTCCTCCAACAACCCGTTCGCCGACTGCGACTCGAGTTTCTTCCCCTTGCCCTTGCCCTCCTCCGCCTTGTTCGCCTTCCGAACGAGAACGGGGGTCTTCTCCTCCTCCCCACCGAAAATCTCATCGAAAAGACGGGACATGCCCTTGCCCCTCTGTCCGGCGGTCGGGAGGCGCGTAGGCAAGATCTGTTGTCCCACGCGAGACGCGGCGCCGAGGAGGGAGATGGAGCCGCCTGGACTGAGGGCTGCGAGGGAGAGCTCCTCCTCCCCTTGGGCCGAGGTGCTGCTGGTGGGTGGGGTGGGGAGCCAGAGGGAGGTGGTGACGGGGAAGGGGAGCTGGCGGGTTGATACGCTCGGACGGGTGGTGGTGGTGGAAGAGGGCGAGGGAGCGTGGATGATGAATGCCGTGCTCGTGGAAGCGCCGTCGTTGGAAGTTGAAGGCGAGGAAGAAGCCGCGGTTGGGGTGGTGGTGGAGGTGGGTTTCTCGGTGGCGATGATGGTTGAGGAGTTGGGCTTGGAGGTGAGGGAGGCGACGGGGAAGGAGAGAGAGAAGGATTCTGTTTTAGGGTGCGAAGGCGAGGAGGAGGAGGAGGGGAGGGGAGGGAGGGAGGGGGGTTAGCGAAAAGCTCCCTCGGCATGCGCTACAACTGCTCGCTCGACGTCTCCAAAACTCCCAGCTAAGACGGTAACTCACCTTCAAAATCCAACAAACTCCAACCCAACACCCCATGTTCCCCACCCGCCAAGAGCGTCTCTCCCTCCTCTCCGCCAAAAGCGACCTTGGTAACGGGTTTCACACTCTCACACGCAAACGCCTTGATCAACGCCAACTCTCTCGTACTCCACAACGTAACGCTCCTCGAATGGGCGATGGCGAACATGGAGCCGTCGGTTGAGAAGGAGGAGGAGAGGGGTAGGAAGGAGCGGTAAGTGAGGGAGGAGCGGCAGGACCAGGTTTGGTTTTGAGCGCTGGGGGTGGGGGTGAGAGACCAGAGTTTGATAAGACCGTCGAGGGAGGTGGTTAGCAGGAGAGGGGAGGAGGTGGTGGTGGAGGGGGAGAAGGAGAGGGAGGTGATGGAGGAGGAGTGAGGCGAGTCGATTCGGGTGGTTAGGGAGAAACTGTGTGTGGCCAAGGAGGAAGACGGTCAACTCGAGAACGGGAACAGGAGCCCAACGCCGAGCGAAAGCCAAGCCGAGAGCGAAAGCCGAAGAAAGACAACCCACCTAGTCTCCTCCCCCATCGCACCCGTTCCGGCCTTCTTCCACCAAAACTTCAACCTCTGTTGTTCCCTAAATCCCCCATTCTGCCAACTATCCACCGTGGCCATCCAATAACCCCCAGCACCTCTCTTCTCCTCGGGCTGGGAGAAAGCGACCAATTGCACCCTGGTCGGTTCCAACGGTTTTTCTCCCGCCGCTGAAACGCGGTTGGAGGGACTGATTTCGAGTTCGAGGGATTGAGTGTCGGTGGAGGGTTGGTAGAATTGGAGGGAGGAGGGGTGGGAGGAGGGGAGGACTAGGGTCGTGGAGGAGGTGGAAGTGGAGGTGGTGGGGAGGAGAGCGAGGGGGGTGAGGTGCTGCTTGTTGGTGGAAGGGCGAGTTGCGGCGGGGGGATCTGGTGGGAGGGAGACGTTAGAGGAGGAGAGGAAGGGAGAAGGAGAAAGGAGAAAGGACGAACCAGCTTTAATTCCAGCGATCGTTCTCGAGATCTTCAACTTTTGCACTCCAATGAACACGGTCGTCCCGTCCCTCAATCTAGCGGCTACTACTTGTTCTCCTCCATCGGCCCTTTGCTCCCCAGTGATAGCGAGGGAAAGGATCGGCGCTCCGAGACGGGGAACGAATTCTTGATGACTGGTGTGAAGTTGCCAGAGGACCATGACGGCTTCTTCTCCTCCCGAGAGGAGGTAGGCTCCGTTGGGAGTGAAGGAAAGGGAAGAGACGGCGTGGGCGTGCCAATGGAAAACGGCCGTCGCTGGTCTTCCTCCTCCGACCTCCTTCTTCTCCTCCTCCAAACCTTCCGACTCGGACCCACTCAAAGCACCATACCAAAACCTAATCCTCCCCCTTACATCACCCGTAGCAAAATAATCCTCACTAGGATGAAAAGCCAAAGTAGTCAACCTTTCCTCTGATTCTAGAGTCTCGGCGAAGCCTCGTTGAAGATGGGCGGTTTGGAGGATATGAATCGAGGTCGGGGTGACGGAGATTAGGTGCTTGCCGGAGGGAGAGAGTTGGAGTGAGACGATGGGGCGGGGGTGGGCGAGTCGCATACGGCGGGAGGGGGGGCGGGGGGTGGATGCGAGCGCCGAGGAGGGGGTGGGAGTGGTGGTGGAAGCGCGAAGGGAGATGGAGTAGACCCCAGCGGTAGGGATCGACTCCTTGGACGCACTGGTACTCTTGGCATCGTCTTTAGCTGGTCCAGCGAGAGCGACAAAGAGTTGGTCGGTGAGGGAAGGATGACCCGTTGCGAAGAGGACGGGTGCTGCCAAGTCGAGAGTGCGAAGGAGTTTGCCTTCGTTGTAATCCCATAGACGGATGGTACCGTCTAGATGGGCTACGATGAGTTGAAGAGGGTTGTGTGGGTTGATTAGAAGGGAGGAGACTTTGCGAGAGAGGGAGGAAGATGTAGTCGAGTAGTCGAATGCGAGTGGGGAGAGGGTTGAATGAAGTTGTGCGGTGGCTACAGAGTAGATTAAAACGGAAGAGCCCGAAGTTAACAAGGCGTAGCTGTTGGAGAGAGCGGCAGAGAGAGAGAAAACAACTGTGAGCTTTTTGTAGAGCAACAAGAGCTGTACTAGATGAGTCTAGCGAGTGGTAGTAATAACGTACATGTTATCTTTAGTGAATACTACTGGACAAGTAGAAGATTGAGGTTGAGCGAGTAGGAAATGGTTGACCAAGGCGGAGGAGTTTGCGTCTGCCGAGGTGGGAGTCGAAACTTGAAGAGGTGTAGTCGAGTGTAGATCTTGACGAAGTAATTGTTTCTCCTTTTTACCCAAACGAGCGCGAGGTCGAACTGGAGCAGGAGCAGCTACTGCAGCTGAAGCCATTGCTAACGAGGACGAGGAGGGGGAGCGAAAGAGCCGACTTCGACCTCGGCCGTTTCTAAGTCGTCGCGGTCGCTCTGAGCCAACTTGAGCGCGTCCGTCTCTCTGCTCTGAGTGAGGCTTCATCTCCTACATCTCACTTGGTCTCTTCACTCTCAACATTCTATCGACCTACAGCAATGGCATCCCTCGAGTCTTCTCACTCGATGGACCAGCCTCTCCCTCACTATGTACGTCTACAACTCACCAACTCAACTCACACCCCGCTCAGATCGCGTCTCTGCGTGTTTTCGTCTCTCTAACTCTCTCACCTCACTACAGAAACTAGGCGAGAAACTAGGTCAAGGTTCCTTTGGTTCAGTCTATCGTGCTCTCAATTGGACTACAGGGGAAACCGTCGCTGTCAAACAGATTGGGTTGGCCAACATTCCAAAGAGCGATTTGCCTGACATTATGGTCCGTCTCTCTCTTTCCATCTTCTCCGAGCAGCGGAGTAAGAGCCAACACTGTACAACTACACCCAGAGCGAAATCGACCTCCTCAAGAACCTCAACCGTCCGTCGCCTCGCTCCCTCTCGGCTCTCCCCCTCGCTGACCCCTCCCTCTCACAGACCCCAACATAGTGCAATACCGAGGCTACACGGCCACCACAACACACCTCTACATCATCCTCGAATACTGCGAGAACGGTTCCCTCCACGCCATCGTCAAGAAATTTGGTCGATTCCCTGAATCCCTCGTGGCGCTCTATGTGTTGCAGGTGTTGCAGGGATTGGTTTATTTGCATGATCAGGGAGTCATTCATAGGGATATTAAGGGGAGTAATATTTTGGCGAATAAGGAGGGGGGGATTAAATGTGAGTCCATTGAGCGCGAGTGAGGAGGAAGAGAGGTTCGGCGATGAGGGTTGGATGGAGTCGCGAGGCTGGGAGGGGGTGCAGGAGCGCAGTATGGGGAGAGGCGATGTATTCGGTGATAGTGGATGTCCTGGTGGAGGCATTCGAAGCTAGGGAACAGCTCTCGGTTCTCTCAAGCACGATTCGGCGCTGACCCCCTTCCTCCTTCCTCTCCTTCCCCTCCTCTCCCTCCCTCCTCCCCTCCTACTCCCTCTCCGGCCATCTCCTCACCAGTGGCCGACTTTGGCGTAGCAACGCACACCTCCTCCCTCAGCACCTCCGCCGTAGTAGGCTCCCCCTACTGGATGGCCCCTGAGATAGTAGACCAATCCGGCGCGACGACCTCCTCCGACATCTGGTCTCTCGGCGCTTTGGTCATCGAACTATTGACCGGCAAACCACCATACCACCACCTCGATCCCATGCCCGCTCTCTTCCGCATCGTAAACGACCCCGATGGTCCACCTATTCCAGAAGGGGCAAGTGCGGTAGTGAGGGATTTTTTGGGATATTGTTTTCAAAAGGATGGGATGCTCAGAGTGGGGGCTAGGAGGTTGTTGAGGCATCCGTGGATGGTGGCTGCTAGGAGGGGGGTCGAGGAGAGGGAGGCTTCTAGCTCGAGTGCTGGAGGGAGCAGGACGGGAAGAGCGTTGGGAGTACCAGGAGGAGGAGGAGGAGGAGCGAGGCCCAAGAGCGGCTACGATGATGGAGTCCAAAGGGTCCAAGAATGGAACGAAGCGATCCGAGGTCCGTCCCTTCTCCCTCTCCCTTCTCCCTTCCCTCTCCTCGTTGCGCTCCCTACTCACCTCCCCCCCTCACACGCAGCCAACCCCACTCCCCTCCCCGCCCCCAACCTCACCCCCTCCTCAGCGACGGCGAACCCCTCCCTCTCCCCCCGACTCCTCCGCCGCCCCTCCGCCGAACTAGCCTCAGCACTCGCTTTACATCCCGCTCCTCCCCCCGTTCTCGCTCCCCCTCCCCCTCCGAAGGGGCTGTCGACGTCCCCAAATAGAGCGGTATCCGGCTTGGCGTTAGTCGTGGGATCCAAAGCGCCAAACCTATCGCCGAAGAGGGAGCTTTCGGGCAAGAAGAGGTCCCCTCCTTCTGCTTCGATGGCGGCGGTGGGGGGTGTAGGTAAAGCGGGTGGGAGGTTGAGAGCTATTACTTCTGCTTCTGTGGCGGAGGCAACGAAGCGAGGTAGGGAGAAGGTTGCTCACGACGTGGAGGAAGAGGAGGGTCAGCAAGGCGAGGACGGCGAGGAGGGAGGAGATAATTGGGATGAGGATTTTGAGGAAGGGATCTCGATGAGTAAAATTGCTGGTGAGTTGAGTTCCTTTTACTTGGGCTTCCTTCTTTCCTTTCCTTTCCTTTCCTTCCCCTTTTCTCGGCTCGGGCGGCCGGGCTTCATAGCTGACCCCTCCCTCCCGAATTCTCAAACAGCCCTCGACCGTACCGATTCCTCGCCCTCCTCCACTTCCTCCTCCTCCGACTCCGATGGCTCCGACTCGGACGACGAGGAAGAAGATCAAGATGGTACGATCCGCCCTTCGAACCTTCTCTCCCCTCTCTCCGCCAAACCGCCGGCGAAGGCTAAGGTGGCGATGAGTCCGGTGGTCGAGGATTACTCGGACTTGATTGAGGGTGATGATGAAGAGGAGGGTGGGGGGTTTGAGGGGAAGGTTAGGAGGTTGAGGGTGAGCTTTTTTCTCTCTTTCTTTCGTTCGCTGGTTGAGGAGTGGGGAGCTGACCCTCCTCCCCTCACCTCCCCTCCCCGCCGACGTCGAGAAGCAGGAAGCCAACCTCTCCCGCCCCCGTCTACTACATCCCAAGGACCTCGCTGCCGACTCTTTCACCTCCTCGGCTCCTTCCTCCCCTCTCTCCTCCTCGGTGAGGGGCCTCCGAACCCTCTCCCCCTCGCCTCTCAAACCCCTTCCCTCCTCCCCCTCTCCTGCGCCCCCAGCTCGTCAACCCCTCGCACCCCTCCAACGCTCCCCTCTCAAATCATCGGCTTCTACCACCTCCCTTCGCCCGACCAAACCAGTTGCGAAGCATGGGATCCATAAGTATTCAGAGCAGGAGGGGGAGGAGGAGGATTATAGTGATGTTTTCGGCGGCGGAGGGGGTGGGGGAGTGGTGCTGCTGAGGGGTAAAGAGGTGGAGGAAGAGGGGGAGAAAGGTGAGTCGACTCCTCTTGTCGTGCGCGCCGAGGAGGAGGGAGGGAGCTGATGGGTCGGCGAGTTGCAGAGAGAAGCCTGCAGAGCCTCCAGCTCAGCACCAAACTATCGAGCAAGAGCTGGGTCCGTGCTCCCCTTCCCCTTCCCCTTCCCCTTCCCTCTCCTCCCCGTCTCCCTACTGACCGCCCCCCTCCCGCACACAGCTCGGCGACGAAGATTCCGACGAAGACGACCCGTTCGCCCTCGTAGATTCCGAGGATTCCGATTCCCTCGCTACCAGAGACGCCCTGGGAGGAGGAGGGGGGGAGGTAGAGGCTAGTGTGGCGAGAGAGAAATTGGCGGGGTTGCAGAAGGGTGTTGAGGAGTGTGTGGAGAGATTGGGAGGGGAGGATGAGTTTGAGACGAGGGAGGGGTGTTTGGAGTTGGTGCGTTGCATTCTTTCTCTTCCTCCTCCTCTCCTTGCGACTCGTCGTGTTGGCCGAGCACCGAGCTGACCCCCGCCCCCTCCCCCGACCCCCGGCGACCGAGCAGATCACCATCCTCGAACTTTCCCCGGAGGTCAAACCACACTTTGTCAAATCTCATGGTATGCTCGCTGTGATTGAGGTGTTGCAGGTGACGAGGAGTCGAGAGATTTTGGGCATTCTGTTGAGGGTCGTTAATCTCGTACGTCTCGTCTCTTTCGGGTTCGTTCGCCGTCGAGCTCTGGCGCTGATGGATTGATGGTGTTTGCAGATTGTGGGAGAGGACCCCGATACGTTAGAGAAGCTCTGCGTACGTCTTTCTCGTCCCTCGCTGCTCTCCCTTCACGGCGAGCTGACCTCCCTTCTCACAGCTCGTCGGCGGCTGCCCCGTCGTCATGTCCTTCGCCTCGAACAAATTCTCTCGCGAGATCCGACTCGAAGCGGCTTTGTTTATCGGGAGCATGTGTAGGACTTCGTTGTTGACTGTGAGCTCTTCCCCCTCTCTCCCTCCCCTGCTTTCGCCGGCGCCAAGCTGATGAGAATCGAGGACACAGCTCCAGATGTTCGTTAGCTGTCGTGGATTGAGGACGTTGGTGGAGATGATGGATGAGAACTGTGAGTCTTGCTGACCTTCCCTTGCGAGGGAGGAGAGTCGGAGGTGACGACCGAACCTTGCAGACGCCGAACGCAAGGATCTCGTTTGGATGGCGGTTGACGGCATCAGCCGAGTCTTCGAGATGCATGTAGGTCTACCTTCCTCCCCCCTCCTCCCCTGCTCGCTGACCCTTCGCCTCCCTCCTTCGCAGGGCCCAACCCCTCGCAACGACTTCTGCCGCATCTTCAGCCACGAAGGTCTTCTCGAACCTCTCTCCAGCGCCTTGATCAGTGTCGCTGTAGACGACGACGATCTAGCCGAGAGCGCCAAAGCCAAGATTATTGGCATCTTCCTCCTCTTCTCCCAATCGGATCGAAAAGTCAAGGAAGCAATGGCTTGCAGGGCTGTAGTACTTCGTGCGTCGGTTTCTCCGTACTCTTAGCGGAAGGGAAGATGTGAACTGACCCGCGACGATACACAGGACTGGTCAAAGCCCTTCGAATGCTCACGCCCGACCTCCTCGCTCCCCTCCTCAAGACCATCAAGAACCTCACCATGCTCCCCTCCGCACTCGAGGTCCTTCAGAACGCCAATTCTATCGAGATCCTCGTCGGTATCCTCGCTGAACCGTTCGAAGGCAAGCTCGGCGCTGTACGTTTCCATCTCACCCTCCCGCTCTCGCTTCGCTCGCTCCTCGCTGACGTTGGCGCGGCGCGGAACAGGAGATCCAAAACCACGTCGTCAACGCCCTTTTCAACCTCTGTCGCCTCAGTTCGATCCGTCAAGAGGAAGCCGCCATCGCAGGAGCGATTCCCATCCTCCAGCACATCGTCTTGGGCAGTTCGCCGCTCAAGCAGTTCGCTTTGCCCATCTTGTGCGACTTTGCTCATGCGAGTAAGACTTGTAGGAAACTGTGAGTTGGTTTTGAGAGCTACGACCGAGGATGAAGCGCTGATGAGGCGTCGTTCCCCGGTGCAGGCTCTGGAAGCACGATGGCCTCAACTTCTATCTCACCCTCTTGCGCGATAGCTTTTGGGCTAACCCAGCGCTCGAGGCTATCCTCTCATGGTGAGTGTGGTGTTCGTTCTCCTTTGTGAGCTTGAACTGACTGCTACTCCTCAACAGGCTCCAAGACGAGACGGCCCGAGTCGAGGATTGCCTTCTCGAGGCGACGGCGCTCGAATCCCTCCTTCGCGTCTTCTGCAAGACCAAGAGCGCTACTTTTGAGAGTCTGTTGGAGCCTTTCCACAAAGTGAGCTTGTTCGCCTCCTTCCCTTCCGCTCGCCCGAACTGACCTCCCTTCTTTCGCATCGCAGCTGCTCCGCACCTCTCCCGCCGTCTCCATCCGCCTCGCCTCCTCCTCAACCTTCTTCAAGCGCATTATCGACCGTCTCACCCGCACCTCCATCTCCGGCAAAGCCGTCACGCGTCTCAACCTCCTCCGCATCACCAAAACGGTGTTCGACGCCCTCCCCCTCTCGCAGCGTGACAAGGTGGTCAAGATCCTTCTTCTTCCTGTCGGTCGGTTGGCGGAGGAGGACCCGGCGATTTTGGTGAAGGAGTTGGCGAAGGAGTTGAAGAGAGAGTTTGGGAGGGTTCGGGAGGGTGGGAGGAGGGAGGTGCAGAAGAGGGTGTTGAGGAGGGCGGCGTCGGAGGGTGGAGCTGTTGGTGGTGGTGGTGGAAGCGTCGGGGGAGTTCCGCCCTCTCCTGGGGGAGTGGGGTCGGCGAGGAGGCAGGGGAACATGTTCGGTCGAGGAGCGTGAGGGGAGGACGGTGGAAGGCGCCCCAGAGTCTCGAGGGAGACGAGCTCGCTCAGCATCAAGCAACACCGCATCGCAAGCAGTACACCCACAAACACGACGATCAACTCTCCTACTCGTTCTAGCAAATTTCCTGGCCTTATGTTGTCGAATGCATTACTCGCGCAAGTCGTCGTTTCTTTCTCTTTCGAGCCTTCGCCGAGTTGCGAGCATGGGACGAGACTCAATGAGAACAAAGCAACGTCCGTTTTTTTGCACAACTCTTATTCTACGGCTCGAGTTTTGGCTCCTTCTCCGTATTAGACAGCACTTCTGCGATGGAAAAGCGTCAGCGCGAGTTCGGCGACGAGGAAGAGGAGAGCTAACCGGCTCACCCTCCACCTCGACCGGTTGATCATTCAGCGGGTCAGTCTGTGTACGAAAAAAGAGGCGTCGGCGTTGATCTCGAGAAGCCGAAAAAGCGGCCAAAGTCGAACTCACCTGTGAAGAAGCGTCGCAGGTCGCGAGGTTCGACTCCACGAGCGCGACAACTCTTCTCCCACTGAGCTTTCTCATCCTCGCTGAGTCTAGTTCCCCAGTCTCGAGAATCGTCCAACCTCCATCGCTTGAGCTTTGTCATCACAGGCAACTCGAGTATGGCCGCGAGCTCGGCGACTACATTCCCTCCGTCTTTCCAGCCCGATGCCAGCTCCGTTGCCAATACGGCCAAAGGCGCGCGCAGAGAAGTGACTAAATCCTTGATGTAGACGGTCCCGAACCCCAGGAGCTCGAGCGACTTGAGGGAGGTGCAGGAGGCGATGAAGTGGGTGACATTCGAAGCCTCAGTATCGCTCGCGCTGTTCCTCGGCGGACTTCGACGGTCTTGAGGGTACTGCCGGCGTTTGAGGGTAAAGTGCCGACTAGTGTATAGACCCTCGAGCCGGGGTCCAAGTTATAGAAAAGAAGCGCCTGCGAGGGCTTTCGCCAAGCTCGGTTGACGAGGGAAGTCAAGCAAAAATGCCGGTGACTGGGCCAGGTGTCCCGCTCGTCCGTCATAAGCTCGAGGATCCTTCTGAGTAGCTCGAGCAGTAGATCCTGGATGACGGCCATGGCGAACGAGAGTCGGCGAAGGAGGGAGGGGAAGGGGAAGGGGGTGTTGGCTCGCTGTTGGAGAGTCGGAGAGCAGTCTTTCTAGACCATTCAGCTTTTCGTGCTGTAGCCCTCAGACTGTTCTTGCTGTAGCTCTCCCACCGCCGACGACCGAGCTCGCCGAGCTCTGATAGCATTTTACCCCGAGGAAGCCTCGAGACGGTGCCGGGATGGTTCTCAGATGTAGCTCAAATCGGAACTTCCCTTTTCCACTTCATTACGAGCTGCACCGGGCTAGAGTGACCTGCAGGCGATTCTCGGCGATGATTCTTCGCTCTCCCCTTCTCGCTGCTGCTACAAGAAACGTGTCCATATTACTGCTCGATAATAACTAATAACTACTCCTCCCTTCCCTGACCCTGGTACACCGGTGGCGCAGGCGCCTGGCTCATCGGCGGCGAGATGACAACTGGCTTCCTCTCCTTCTTGCTCTTGCTGGCCACGGGCGCAGGAGGAGCGGGCCCTTCGCCTTCGAAAGCAAAGTAGCTAGAAGGAGCTCCCGCGTGAGGAGCGGCGTTCATGCGAAGGGATTTGAGGCCCGAGGGCTGGGAGGGTGACGATGGGGAGGGGAAGATTGACCGAAGTGACTTCAGCGAGGCGCCGAACGCGAGGCCCTGTGGGAGGTGGTGCGAGGGGAGTCAGTAAAGGTGCTACATGAGAGATTCAGAGCGAGGGCGTACGAAGAGGATGTTGAGGAAGCCGACGATGAAGAGAAACCAGAAGGCGACAAGGGGGAACTGCTGATTACTGTTGGAGCGAGCACGGCGTTAGGCGATTGCAGCGGTGGCGACCGAGAGCAAGCGTCGCTAAGAGAAGTGACTCACGAATGACTCAAAGCCGAGCAGCCAACGAAAACCTGAACAACGCCGAGCACGCCCGTGCCGAACGACTCTCCGAACGGTGGGAAGCAGTAGGTCCAGAAGCGCTGAGTGAACCTCGAATGAGGTGGGATCTCGGCGAGGAGAGCAAAGATGAGGATGAGGGCTTTGGGACGAGCAGAGGGGGAAGGCGCAAGGGAGAAGGGGAGAAGGAGTTCGGCGATCAGCTTGGGCGAAAGGAAGCGGGCGCAGGCAAGCACTCACCACAGAAGATTCTCTCCAGCGTGGAGAACAAGATACCGCCCACCTGCTTCGGTACGCTCGTCTCTCCAATGTAGGCGCAGCTTGACGTCTCCGCGCTCGCCGCCGCCGACGTCGTCGGGGTCGAAGCCCGAGCCGAGGCAGTCATGACCGTCGTGGAGGTCTCTGAGGAGGAAGTCCGGACCTCCCTCTTTAAGTGCTTACGACGAACCAGGGTGGCCATGGCGGTGGGGGAGGAGAGCGACAGAGAGCCCTCGGAAGCGAGGAAAGAAGGGGCCGGGGAAAGCTCTCGGCGGATGAGCTTGGTGGTAGCGGTTGAAGTGGAGGCTGATGTGGTGGTCGAGGATGTAGTGGATGTAGACTTGGTGGCTTCGACACCTTTGAGGTCACTGTGGAGATCGGGAAGGTGACCTCGGCGCTCGGTGCTCGGGCGACGATGGGGAAGGAGAAAGGGAGCGACTCACGAGACCATGGTGACGATCTCGCCGCTGAGTGCCAGTAGAATGGCGACTACTGAGAGTAAACGTAAAAAGTTGAGGGTGCAGAAGGTGAGGGAGGACTTGGTGAGGAAGGCCATCTCAAAACTCGAAGGAGGGTGAAGTTGGAAGTGCGAAGGGCTGAAGGCGCGCGGCGCAAATGAAAGTTGAGCCTACGAGGGCTGTCGGTGAATACGACTAGCGGTGTTGAAGAAGCACGAATGAGCGACCGGCGCTGATGTGAAGTGAGAAAGCTAAGGGCGAAGGGAAGAGCGAAAGACGGCGGCGACGAGAGGGACGAGCAATGAAGGAAAGGAAAGCAACCCTCCTCTGCCTTCGAGCTCCCCAGTTCACCCTCGAGCAGCCCTTTATCCTTCCTGCGCTAAGCCAAGCAGAAGCGAGGAAAAGACTGTGCGCGAGCCCTTTGTCCGAAGGGGGGGCGTGCGAAGGACTCGGAGGACGAGCGACGAGGAGAAAGGGAAGTAACGCGCTGCACTCTTTCATGTACGATGCTTCGCTTCGCTCACGGAGACAGCTCGCAAACCATGGCACTGATTCACTGCTTTGCATTTCTATCTACAACTTCACCTCTACTCCTCGAGCGCCTGGCTGACATTCTTCCTCCACTTCCTCTGCAGCTCGATGCACTCGAGGAAGGTCTCGTATTTGACCTTGAGCAGCTTGAGCTCCCTCTCCGACGCTGAGGGTTTGACCGTCGTGCCAGGCTTCGACATCTTGATCTGTTCGAGCGAAAGAGAGGGAGAGGTCAGCGGTCTCGCGAGAAGCGAAAGCGCGAGGGCGGTTAAGAGCAGAAACGAACCATGATATCCCACAACCTGTCTTTCATCTCGAACGAGCCCTTCTCGGCCTGCTCCTGCGTCTCAATGATGGGTCCCTCGGCGGCTTCTTTCGCGGCGGCAGCGCCGAGCATGGCTGATCCGAGGACGACGGAAGCTGAGTGTGAGTGAGGGAGTTGAACGGGGACGTTGCAGATGTCGGCGATGAGGCTGTAATGGAGAGCAGAGTCAGCTCGGCGACTGCGAGAAAGAGAGCGAATCGAAAGCATGACGAACGACATGAGGAACGAGTTCTTGACGAGGCTACAGGGCGAGAGAAAGTCAAGCCACAGCGCTCGCTTGCTCGCTCTAATATGCGCGAGAAGCAACTCACCCTCCACTCATGAAGATCGACCGAACCTCGTGTCCGTTCTTGTTCATCTCGTCGATAATCTGCCTCGTCTGCAGTGCGATAGCCTCGCCCGTGGCGTAGTAGCGAAGTGCGAGGTCCGAGACGTTCTTGTCGAGCTGCATGCCGATGAGCATACCGCGCATCTCGTTGTCGGCGAGGGGAGAGCGGTTGCCTGTTCAACGAGGAAGGGAGCGAGTTAGCGTCGAGAAGGCTGACAAGGGGATAATGGGGCGAGGAGCTCACCATGAAGATCAGGGTATAGCTGAATGTCTTTGGTGAGGTACGAGAGGAAAGGCACCTTGCGCTCCTTGGCGAGCTTTTGGAGGATCTCGGTGAGAAGGGAGAAGTGGTTGGTTCCCTGCTCCTTAGCGAGTTGCTTGAGCTTGGCCGAGGCTGGGTGAGTGTCGATCATGAAGTCGAGGAGCTGTCCAGTCGACGATTGACCGCCTTCGTTCATCCAATCTGCGAGCGGTGGCCGAGCGAACGCCGACGTCAGCTTCCGGCGCGTGAAGGGCGAGACGAGGACCACTCACAGCCAGGGAAGATGGCATGCTTGTAAGGACCCCACACGCCCGGTACAAAGACGGCCTCCGGACTCTGCACGATGTGGCAAGTACTCGTTCCGGCGATGGCGGCGAGACGATGCTTCGAGTCGTCGAGATTGGTCGTGCTCTGTCCCTCCATGGGAGCGGCGACGGTTCCGACCCAGCCAGCGTAGGCGTCGATGACGGCGGATCCGACTGGAGTACCCTCGAGTAGACCGAGCTCTTCGGCCGCCTTGGCCGAGATTCCCTTGCCGACGGGTTGTCCTGCCGTGAGGATGAGACCCGAGTGACCGGGGGTACCTCCTACTTGCTTGTAGGCGGTCTTGGGCTGTAGGTGGAAAAAGGGCAATCAGTAGAAGACTCTTTCGAGCGAAAGAAGGCAACTCACGAAGTCCTCGAGTCCGATCTTGGTAAAGAACTCGTCGTTCCAGCCCTTGGAGCCCTCCACGCCGGGCGGTACATAAGAGCACTTGCAAGCGAGGGAGCAGTTGGACCTCGCGAGATCTCCGGTAGCCTTGTAGGTGAGGAAGTCGGGCAAATCGAAGAACATGGAGCTCTTGAACGTCTCGGCGGGCATGTGGCGCTTGAGCCAGAGCATCTTGGGCGCCTCCATCTCGAGCGACATGGTCCCTCCGACGTATTTGAGTACCATGGAACCAGTCGAATTGATAAGCTTGGCTTCAGCCGAAGCGCGGTGGTCTGAGAGGGAAAGGACGAGGTCAGCTCGCTTCACTGAGAGAGTGAATGGCTGCAAGACAGCAGAGATCCTACTCACCAGCCCAGAGGATAACGTTCCATACACGCCCGTCGTCGTGCTTGTGGCCTGCTTTCCAAGAGTCCTTGGAGACCGAGACCGGCGAGCCGTCGTCCATGCTAGCAACGGCGAGCGAGCACGTTGCATCGAAGCCGATACCCTTGACGTCCTTGTTAGAGATACCAGATTCCTTGAGTACAGCCTTGCAAGCCTTGGAGATGCAGTCCCAGACTGCCAGCGAACAAGCCGTCAGCTCGACGCCCCCACTCGACTCGAAACAAGCTGTAGCGACTCACTCTGATCTGTGCTCTGCTCGAAAATATCGCTATCGTGGTCATCTCGACGGGTGAGAGTTTCGTGTGTCGATTCCGCTACAATGTCGCCTGATTCCGAAACGAGAGCAGCTCGAGCTGAGCCTGAGCCGCTGTTGATGGGGGAGCAGGAAGGGTCAGCTGTAGGTTTGTAGAGCCGTAAAAGAGCAAGAGCAGCTCACACGTCTACGCCGATGTAGTAACTAGTCATGATGCGCGATGTGGTGAGAGTCCGACCCTCCGCTTCCCCTCGACTTGGACTTGGCCGTCTCGAGTGGGGCCTCCTCTCCGTCGCCCCTCAACGTCATCAGGAAACCGAGCAGCATTGCAATGCAGATCAGGGTGGGAATGAATAAGTCAAGGGTATCATGTTAGATAAGGGTATGTACGTCTATCTACACGTCTAGTAAAACTGGCTCGTCGGGAACCATCTGCGAAGAGAAGTCGAGGAATCAGCGCCGAACTCGCTTTTGAGCACAACGGCGAGAGCTCACCGAGTATCCAAACTCCTCACTCGGCCCTCCAATACCTTCTCCTCGCCAGCGAGAAGTAGTAGCAGTCGGCCGACGTTGCTAGAGGCGGTGAGGACGAGCCCATCGGCATGCTCGGCGAGAAGGGAGACGTCGCGGACGAAAGTCTTGGTGAGAGCGACACGGGCGGGGAGGGACATCGAGTTGAAGGAGATTTCGTTCTGTAGGAGGGAGAGGAGAGAGAAGAAGGGGCACGTTGAGTTGAGGAGGGGAAGGAAGCCGAAAGGTCAGCTCTGCTTCGGCGCAAGAGAACAGCGAAAGAACTCACGAATCCTCCATCCTTCGCCAACGGGTCAATTCCCTTCTCCTGCCTCTTGACCAGCTTCTTTGCCTTCTTGACCATCTTCTTCCCCTTAGCTTTGGCCATCTCGAAATCGCCCTCGACCTTCGCGACCGGTGTGCCCACCACCCTGAACCTCTTCCCGAGCTTATGCTCCGCGAACGCCTTCCAAGCACCTCCATCATCGCTCATGATGACGAGAGTAGGCTTGCCCTTCCAAGCGTTGGGGGAGGCAGCGGCCGAGGAGTGGTCGAGCGAGGTGGTGAGGATCGAGAAGACGAGCTCGGTGGCGGCGGTGAGGTAGGAGGTGAGGGCATCGGCATGAAGACCGGGTTCAGAGGTGGCGATGGGTTCGGGGATGAGGTCCTCGGCGTAGGCTTGAGGGCCGATGTGAGCCGCCTCCATATACTTGTCGCCGAGTCTGCGAGAGAAGGAGAGATGAAAAGGGTCAACGTGGGTGACTCGGAAGCTGGGGGTACAGGCCCTCAGCATAATGAAAGAGTTCAACTCACCGAACATGCACTCCAATCGTCAAATCTCCCGCCTCCTTCTTCTCCCTCCCGGTCTCCACAAGCTTCAACTCGTCCTCCACCTTCTTCACCATCGCCGAGATCTCCTCAGTCGGCCTCCATAAACTCGTTGCCAGCTCTGCCTGCCTCTTGAACACTCCCCGATACGCCTCGGGCACCGTCTGGTCGGCCGGAAGAAGCTCGGCGTGACCCTCCTTCTTCTCCTTCCGGCGATGCGCCAGCGAGAGCTTCTCCAAGTCCCAGCGATGGAGTTCTCCGACCTCATCCTCGTTGGTGAAGAGTCCGACGATCGCTCGGTCGAGTCCATCGAGGTTGCGATGGCTCCAGACGACGTGATCGCTCTTCGTCCATTGGAGGTTGATGCCCGTCGGTCCTTCGTCGCCATCTCCATCGACGTCTTCATCGTCGAAGGTCATTGATACTCGACGAGTTGAGTCTCGTGGTGGTCGGCAGGTGAGGGGAGGAGGAGTGAAGAAGGAGGAGACGTCGCCGTAGTTCCAAGAGGTCGAGTCGACGGGGAGTAGGGTGTAGTCGAAGCGGCGGGCGAGGGAAGCGGCGCGAATGAGGAGGTTGAACTCGGAGCCAAAGCCGTGCAGGCCTGCGTAGGAGGAATCAAGGTCAAAAGGGCGATCTCGGCGATGAGAGAACTGAGCGAGAGGACTTACCGGCCATCTTGAAGAGCATGGTGCGCTTGCAGAGGGGTAGCGACTTGTCGGTAGAGGCGACCGTTTGCTCCTCCTCATCGTCTGCTGCCTGCTGCTGCTGCTCGGCTTGCTGCGAAGGAGCTCCCTCGACGCGCCTGCCATCCTCCTCGGTCTCCTCGACAATCTCCCTAGCACCGTGCTCCTTCTCCAACTGTACTACCTCCCACCTCTGTTGCTCGTCGTCCTTCTCCTGGTCCTCAAGCGCTTTTGGTGGTCGTTGAAGCTGCTCCTGCTGGTGGATCCCAGGAACGACGCGTCGAGCTCCTTCTCCCACGGCGTGACTGACCTGCAACAGCTTGCTATCGCCAGCAGAGAGTACGTTGAAGAGGATCATGCATCCCATCAGCAGCGAGAGGGCCGCTAGGAGTAACGAGAGCGATCGGCGATGTGATCTTGAGCGAAAGGAAGGGGAGAGCTTGTACGGCGCTGGAGTTGGCGCTCGACGAAGGGGCGATGGTGCTGTAGGGATGTGATGTACAGGTGATGCTGGTAGTGAAGGCAGGCGCGTTTCGCTTCGACGGCGGACGTGTGACATTTTGAGGGAGGGTCAAGGCGTCTGGGGCGCAGGGGGACGCGTTTCGAGACGAGGGGGGAGGTTTCTGCAGCGGAGTCGAGCTGGCGTTGAGTAGAACGCTGGCCTTGAGTTGTACAACAGCTGGACGTTCGAGTCGATTTGGGAAAGAGCGAGAGAAGGTTTTGAAAGAGGAAGAGCAAGAAGGCCAAGCTTCGCGAAGGAAAGGGCAGCGAGCGGCCGACGCGTGGAGCTTCGGTGTCGAAGGGGATCGCCTGTTGGTGAGCAGCAAGCCTCGTTTAAGCTACACCTAAGTATGGGCTCCTTCTCGAGAAAGCGAGTCGACCGCTATCCTTGGACGCTGCTCTCGGCTGCTCCTTTCGGCTCATTTGCGATCGCCGAGGTTCGTTTTCGCTTCGCCATCTCAGACCTCTCCAGCAACGAAAGAACGAACATAAAGGTCCTTGAGCTACCATGCTACCGTCTCGGTTTACCGCCATCCCGGCTATTAACTCCCGAACAGCCGACCGCCGAACGCCGAGCACCACCTTAAACCGCGCCTGCGAAAAGGGAGAACGGGTCAGCGAAACGAGCGAGGCGAGGGCTACAGGGAAACGCGCGACTCACCACAGCTACCTCGACTTCCCTCCCCTCTACGACGACTGCGAGTGAGGGCAAGTCAGATCCCCTCTCCGCCACGGTCGAGGGCGACGAAAGCGAACTGGTGAGGGCTCGCACCTTCATGTCGAGAGCTCTTGAATTAGTCTGGGAGAAATAAAGTGTGTCAGTAACGCGCTCGCCGGGACTGAAGCCTGTAGCAAACTCACCGGTGAAGAAGCGTTGGTGGTCGCGAGGCTCGACTCCCCGAGCTCGGCAGGCGTCCTCCCATCGAGTTCTGTCCGTCGGAGACATGTAGACTGGCTGGTGATGGGTGCTAAGGTCTATCGGAATCCTCCAGCGGCTCAGGGTGGCGAGTGAAGGCAGCTCGAGGAAGGCAACGAGCTCGGCGATTCCTTGCCCCCCATCGTTCCACTCCGAGGTCAGGCGGGTCTCGAGAAGCGCTAGAGGGGCCGGTAGGCGCGTGAGGATCTCTCTAATGTATGAGATTCGAATATCGAAGAGACTGAGGGACCGAAGGGAGGCGCACGAGGCAACGAACGCGAGGGTGTCGAGGGAAGCCGACCTTGTCACGGAGTTAAATGTGTATGACTCCGAGGCATGAAGCTCCAGGCGTCGAAGTTGAAGTGGGATGATTTGTAGAGCTTGAAAGACCCCTTCTTGGGCTTTCTGAGGTTGGCGGAGTACAAGATGGGTGAGGGAGGCGGAAGCTTGGAGGAGAGATTCGAGGAAGGCGAGAGGTGGCGGGGATAGCGCGGGGAGGGCGAGCTTCTTCAGTACAACTGAGTCTCAGCGGTGATGGGAGACTTGACTTCGAATCGTCCTCCGATATCGAGGGAGGTGGCGCCTGGGGCTCAAGAATATCCGCGCAGGCCGCGAGCAATGGGGAAAGTTGGCAGTGCGCACCAGTAAGCAGCCTGAGATCTATCCGGAGGGCACCATCCTTCTCCTCGTCTTCTTTCTCGTCTCCCGTCAGACTTAGGTGCTTGACGGACACTCTGTGTCCTTCGAGTAGCTCGAGCACTTCTGACCATCCGCCGAGGGCGAGATCGACTCCGCCGAGGGTGGAACCGGCGTTTGATCGCAGCGGAGGGCGAGCACATCGGGCTTCACCATCGTTATCCAGTCGAGTGCTATGTTGTAGAGCAGGACACCTTGCGAAGGTCGTCTCCAGGCGCGCGCCACCAGCGAGGCGTTCAAAAGGTCGCTTGGCCGAACCCATTCGTCCAGAAGTAAGAGCTCAAGGATCATCCTAAGTAGCTCGGGTGGGAGGTCTTGGATGACGGCCATGTCGTGGACGAGGGAGAGCGAGCGAGCGTCGAGACGGAGGAGGAAGAAAGGGGGAGGGGCAGCTTCGGCCTGCGTGGAGGAGCGAAGGTGGTCAGCTACAGCTCGATCTAGCCAAGATTCCTGCTTCGCCGTCGTCTGCGCCATTTCCTTCTCACCTCCGACACTCCCTCCCACCACAACAGACGCTCGACCCCCCTCGCTCTCCCTCGGCGCCGCTCCTCGACAGCCCAACGCTCCCCTACAGCTTCAATCTTCGGGGCAGCTGGCGAGCCAAGATTCTTACTCACCTTTCTGAGCGATTCGATACTCCCAGCAACAGCAAAGACCAGCTTCCTCGTCACAGCACAGCGTCCGTCCTTTCGAGCTTCAAGGTGTCGAGTCGTCCTTGTCCAGCGAGCGAGCGGTCGAGCGAGGAGTAGTCGACAGGTATCCGAGGTGTCGTAAATATTCCTAGACGAGGCGAGAGCCGTCGAAAGAGCGAGGGAAGCAAGTCGAGCGGAAAGCAGGAAGCAAACAGACGCTCGCGCTTCGTCCGCCTCTCGACCCTCAGCTTGACTGCGCGAGAGGGGGCTCGCTGCAGGTGAGCAGGGAGCTCGGCGTTGAGCTGGGATATCTACAGCTCTTGAGATCATTTTTCAGAACGATTGAAGCTGTCTGCGCCGTTCCAGCTCTTCCTCCTCTCCGCCAGCGCCGAGCAGCCTTTTCTTTCTCACAGCTCAACGAGCGTTCGGAACTGGAGCATGGAGCTTTAGTAACTTGCTTCCACCTCGCTACAGCTCTTTACCCCACTCCCTTAGGCTGCTCCATCGTTCTCGGCGTTGCTACTTCGCTCTCACTCTCTCGCAGACGGGCAGACGGCCATAAAACGGATGATGAGGAATCTCGTGAATAAGATTCGAGTGGGGGTCTCCGTTGAAGAGCTAATAAAAACAACAGTCGACGTATCGGTACTTCCCAATGGCTCCCCCAGTGGACTCTAAAACTGACGTCCGCCCTCTATAAGAATGATTAAGCTCCGAACCAGGAGAACAAGATGCTGAGAAAATACACGCCAACGCGACTGTTGGTGATCCTCCGTTGAGAGAGGCTGATATGGTAGAAGAAAAGAATGAGGCTGCACGATTTAGTGCGCCGAGTGACGGAGGGGTCCGCCGATGTGGCGAAGACGAGCTCCGGTGATGATGAGGATGGCGACGAGGATGGTGGCTCCAGCGACGATGGCTGCTTGGACTGTGAGGGAGAGAGAGAGAGGTTAGTCGCTACTAACATGAAACCGTCGAAGAGGGCCACTTACTCCCAAAGGACACGTTGAATCCGGCCTTCTCTCCCCACGACATTTGGTAGTATCCGACCGAGAATCCCTGCAAAAGCGCCCAAAGTCAGCGTAAGGTCCGAGGAAGGCTACAGAGTTGAGAGCTACTCACGGAAATGGTGCGCGAAAGGTTGACGAGCGCCGAAACCTCTCCCGAGGCCGAGGGGTAGCAATCGAGGACGTAGGCGGTAACGGCGACACTGGCGACCATGACTCCAACGACGTACATTCCCCATCCAATAATGACGGCGGCGATGTTGAGCTGGAGGTGAAGAGCTTGTCCAACGATGACGAGTCCAGGGATCATGAGGAAGGAGGCGACGAAGAAGATGAAGAGACGGCACTCGGGGACGAAGACTCCCTTGTTGCGGCGGGTGTACCAGTTGGCGACGGCGTCGTTGGCCCAGTGACCGAACATCTCTCCGATCCAAAGAGCGACGAGAGGAGTAGCGTAGAGACCCGAGATCTTGGTGAGGGGGAGTTCGTAACCGCCGGCGGCCTTGGGGGTGGCGAAGAGGATGGAGGAGGTGATGTTGATTCCGACGGCCCACATGAAGGCGAGGGCGTAGATGACGAAAACCATCCAGATGACGGGCTTGAGGCAAACCTCGCCGAGGCGGAGGCAGGAAGCGGCGACCGAGGCCTTGTACTGACGCTGCTGGAAGGCGGTGATTCCTACGAGCTTCTTGATGCGAGCGAGGACACCAGTCTCACGCTCGGGCTGGACGGCGAGGGTGCGATCGTACCAGGTCTCGTCGGCGAGGAAGATGACGGCGAGGAGGATGGCGACCGAGAAGGCGAAGACGAGCCAGAGGACGGGGCGCCACTCTCCGTTGAGACCATCGACCATGAATCCACCGAAGAAGGGTCCACAGTAGGGCGAGCAAAGGAAGATGAAGATCCAGATTCCAATCTTGCGGGCGTGCTCGTGGAAGTAGAACATGTCCTTGAGGAAGGTGAGTCCGATGGTCTGGGAGGCGGTGAGGAAGAGACTGGTGACTGTTGTCGAGGAGGAGCGGTCAGCACGAGTTGGCGGGGGAAGAGCGGCGCCGAAGGAAACGTACGAGGACGAAGAGCGTAGTATTGGTCGAAGTTGGTGACGAGGACACTGCCGAGGATCATCATGGTACCGAGGAATTGGGTCCAGAAGAGGACGGGGAGACGGCCCCAGAAGTAAAGAGGACTGGGAGAGGGAAGAAGGAGTCAGCTCGGCGCACGTTCGACTTCGGCGACTTGTTCGACGACGTACGGGATCCACTGTAGATTAGATCGAGTCAGCTCGAGCACGATAGATCGGATGCGACAGTAAAGGACGTACAACGAGACCACCAAGACCAAGAAGGAGGACGTTGAGGTTACCGGCCTTGTTCACGTCGTTGAGGGTCATTCCCCACTCGGCAGCCTGCGACGAGAGCAGGGGGATTCCTGCACCAGACTGGAAGTCGCCGCAGAAAGCAGCGAAGGCCCTGTAGAGTGTTAAGAGTGAGTCAAAAGGCTCTTGAACAGCATCGACGCGTCGAAAGAGGACGAACAGGATGAGGAGGATCGTGTGCTTCTTGGTCGAGGACCAGTTGAGAGGGTCGTTGGGGTCATCCGAGGGTTCTGTAATGAGATGAAGATGTAAGCGAACGTTGCCTCGAGATGTAAGGAAACGGAGAAAGCGCACGGGGCAGCAAAACAGTCACTCCATCGGCGGCGGTCTTGAGGCCAGCGGCAGCGGCGTCGGTGCGGAAGAGTTGGACCTCTGTAGGTGGAGAGGAGTTAGCTGAAGCTCTTGAGCCTATCAGAGAATCGACGCACCTCCTCCATCCTTCTCAATCTCGGAATCGGTGCGGCCAAGGTGTCCCCCCTCGATATCGGCAGCGGGAGCGGGCTCGCGCTTCTCGTCGATGGAGCTAGCAGGGGTAGGATCAGACGACATGATAATCGACTGGCGAAGGGGAAGGAGCGAGGAAAGGGGAGCGAGGAGTGGTGGAGAGGAAGAAGAAAGGCGAATCGCTTTCAACGCCATTGAAAAGTCACGCTGCAGTCTAGACCGCGGCATGCAAAGATGCACGATTCGACTGTGGGTAAGCTGGAGTCACAGGGGCGTCGTTGAGGATGGTAGAGCTGGTAGTAGGAGCAGTTGGGAACCGTTTGGAGTTGATCTCGGCGATCCAACAGCATCCGCGAAACGAGCGCCGAAGGAGCACCCTGTCGTCCTGGTGTTGTTGCTGTGATATCGGCGTAGGTTGTAGGGATCCAAGGAGGAGCAAGGAGGTGTAAGACGACAAAGATTAGGTGCTCAAACGGGCCCCAGAGAGCCAGCAACGAGCGGAGGAAGCGCCACCTCTCCCACATCTCGCTGAAAGTTGCCGGTTTACCCAGGCGGAATCTGGGGAAGATGTGGCGGATGGCGAGAATCGAGAGGCGGTTGCTGCTGTGTGGTCCAGCTTGAAAGGTCGACTGGTGGAAGGAGAGATGAAAGCGTCGAGTTGAGCGAGAAGGTCGGTGCTCATGGACAGCGGCGCCGGAGGCCGAGGTGTGAAGCTGAAGGCTTGAGGAGTACGTGCCGGCTGACGTTGAAATGCTGTAGGCGTGTAGGCGAGTCGAGTCGAGCTTGAAGCGAGAAAGAGCGGAGGAAGAGAGGAGCAGGAAGGACTTGGGCGCGACCAAGTCTCGAAGTCGGAAGCGAGCCGTTCGCTCGAACGTCAGCTGAGAGCTAGCGCACCGCTCTTCTTGCTCTCACTACAAAGACGAGGATGCTCCTCCCGTCTACTCTAACAGCATGGCTATGCTCCAGTCAGCTCTACGCTCCTGCTCAGCTACAACTCGGCTCCCTCTGCGCCTCGACGAACCCCGCCCCACACAGTTTCGCATCTTCGCCCGTCGCTGATTCCTACGGTACAGCCTCCAGCTTCACTCCGCTACTTCCTCCGGCGATTCCACTGGCAGTCAAATCTCCCTGTAAGCCTCCCGCTGCTCTCCCGTCTACAACTCGAGCTGACCCCACCCTGCATCCCGCGAAAGACGTCAACGCTTGGCTACCAGCGGGAGGAGAGCACGGCTCCGGAGGATACTTAGTAGGATCCTGGACGAAGCATTGGCCCATCAGCTACCCTCCTACCGACAAGCAGTACGAGCTCGGCTGGGCAGGTTTAATCCGAATCGACGACGAGACATTCGAGTTCCTCGGCGACCCTTTGCGCGACGATATTGGCACTAAGCTCATCGCCAACCAGACGGGATTCGGGTACACTGCTACCCAGTCCATCTTCAGCTTCGAAGCACGCGGAGTCGCTTTCAAGGTCATCTTCCTCTCGCCCGTCACCCCTCACGATTATGTTCGCGCTTCGCTTCCCCTCTCCTTCCTGTCGGTCGAGGTCGATCCCAAGGTACTCAAGAAGCATCGCATCTCGGTCTACTCGGACATCAACGGCGGTTGGGCTACCGGCGATGCCAACGCCGACCTGGTGAGCCGGCAGACCCTCTAAGTCTCGGCTTTCGCTGACCGCCCTCTCGCGCGCAGACTTGGGACTACACCGTCCACGCTGGCGCAGGCATTCACGAGATCAGTCGAGCCAAGGAGCTTCGCTTTGCAGAAGTCGATCAGCAAGCCGAATGGGGACGAGCCGTCTACGCAACGAAGATCGTGAGTTGCTGCTTGACTTCTGCTCGCCGCCCTCGCTGAGCTTCTATCTTACAGGCTCACGGCGTCGTCGCTGGGTCGGGCAAAGCTTCTACTCTTCGCTCTCACTTCGTCAAGAAGGGTCATCTCGACGGATCGCAAGACGTCAAGTACCGCTCGACCAAGGACCGCGAGCCCGTCTTTGCCTACTCGGTGCAGCTTTCGGAGAATTCGCCTTCCGCCGTCTTTACTATCGGTCACATGCGCTTCCCCTATGTCGTAAGTCCCCGCTTTTCGCGCCGTTTTCCCTCGCTGACCCTCCTCCTCGGCGCAGAACTATGTCACGCCCGACGGCCAAGTCGATCGCAACGGCTACTGGACTACACGCTTCCATGGACCTCACGACGCCATCTCCTTCTGGGTCGGAGACTACGACCACGCCATCAAGGACGCCGTCGCCTTCGACAAGAAGCTTCGCAAGGATGCCATCGCCGTTTCGGGAGAGAACTACGCTGCGATCGTCGAGCTGTCGACGAGGCAGGCGTTTGCTACGTTTGAGATTACGGTCGGAGAGAAGAAGGATGATGTGATGGCTTTCTTGAAGGAGATCTCATCGAATGGAGATATGGGAGTGAGTACCGACGCTCCCCCCTCCCCGAATAGCCGAACTGACCTTCCTCCCTTCTACAAACTTACAGACCGTCGACGTCATCTTCCCGCTATACCCTATTCTTCAGTACACCAACCCACACCTCATCAAGCTCCTCCTCGAGCCCATCATGACCTACACGGCCTCGGGACTCTGTTCGTCGCCCCCACTTCTCGGCTCTCGCCCCCACCTCAGACTCGCTGACCTTTTTTCTCGCTCGCAGACCCCAACCGTTGGACCGTTCATGATCTCGGTACCTATCCTAACGCTACAGGATACAACGAGGGAAATGATGAGCCGATGCCCGTCGAAGAAGCAGGCAATATGCTTTGGTGAGTCCGCCGTCGACTTTTGAGCGAGCGTTGAAGCACAACTGACGCGCTGGGTCTATCACAGGATGATCCTCGCCTACTGGCAGATGTCCAAGGATACCGCTTGGGTTGAGAAGTACTACGATATCTTGACGCAGTGGACGACCTACTTGATCGAGGATGGACTCATTCCCGCCGAGCAGCTCTCGACTGACGATTTTGCTGGTGAGGCCGTTTGGAGGTCGATTGAGTTATTGGAAAGAGCTCATGTCCGTTCTTATTCGCAGGAACGCTTTCGAACCAGACCAACCTCGCCGTCAAGGCCATCGTCGGCATCGGTGAGTGTTCGGCGTCGAGTGAGTCGTTGAGGATAGAGTGATAGCTGACTTTTGCTTGCACTCGCAGGTGCTATGGGTCAACTGGCGAAGGCTACCGGTCGCTGGACTCAGTACATCCACTACGAGGGAACGGCGAAGGTCTGTCGCTCTTTCCTCGATTGAAATGAGCTTCGGCTGACTCAATACCCTCCTTCCACCTCTCCTTCTTCATCAGGCGTACGTCCAAGAGTGGTATCAGCTCGCCTTGACTGCCCATGATTACAAGCACCCTCACGCTAAGCTCGCCTACCAAGATGAGGGCTCCTCGGGCCTACTTTGTGCGTTCTTCGCCCTCCTCCCACAATCGGCAATCCTCTCCGCCGTCACTCGGACTCTGACGCTCCATCTTTTCTCGCCCACTCCCCAACCCCCAACAGACAACCTCTTCGGCGATCGAATCCTCAACCTCGAGCTCTTTGACCGACAGCTGTACGAATGGCAGTCGGCTTGGTATCACACACGAAAGGAGGAGTACGGTATCCCTCTCGACACTCGCCACAAGTGGACGAAGGTCTGTTGCTTCTCCCCGCCGTCGTTCCTCGGCTCGAGCTGACCTTGCTCACCCTTCGCAGTCCGATTGGGAAGTCTTCACCGCCGCCAGCGCTACCGATGTCAAGACGAGGGATCTTTTCATCGACTTGCTTGTCAAGTACCTCAAAGCGGGCAAAGTCGACGCTGGCTTCCCCGAGTGAGTTCGGCGGTCGTCTCCTCCTCGGCGCCGAAACGCTTGCTGACTCGCCCTTTGCCCTTTTCTGATCTCACAGCCTCTACGAGACTAACAACGCCAAGTTCCCCGGAAGAGATGGGCAGGATTGGAACATCGAGTTCATCTCGCGTCCAGTCGTTGGGTGAGTTGCTTCCTCCGCTTTTTCGTCGCGCTCTCTCTCGTCTCTCGAGCTCGGATCTTGGCTTCGACTCTTGCGCTCTCCGGGAGATATATTGATCCTCTCGCCTTGACTCACAGCGGCCACTTCGCCCTCCTCGCCCTCGACGTCGCCAACAAAGCCAACGGCGTTCGGCGCGATCCTTTCAAGGAGGGAGGAAGAGGCAAGGATCTCGCTGGTGGGGACCCCAGAGAAAGGCTCGGGTTTGTGGATCAGAGCGGAGGTGGAAGCAGCGGCGTCAGTTGGGGAAGGGAGTACTGAGCGAGCTCACCAAGGGTGGGGAACGCCGAAAGAGAGGAAGCACGAGGCGGAGAGGCGTAAAAATGACATGACCTGTAGCTCTTTATCCCTTCTTATCTGTAGATTTGCTCTGTGCTGCAACGAAACGCATGCCTGCCTCTAACGACCGAAAGTCGGTGGCTCGGCGAGCTGTTCGACCTTTCCCTCCCCGCCCCTGCTCAATTTCGCACGCCGATGCCGACGCTTCACCTCTCAGGCTACCTACTATGATTAGAAGATGTATTGAGTAGATTGAATCACGGGCGTAAAGCAAGCAAGCTACAAAGAAAGAGCGGAGCCGAATCTATTGTTGCACGGCGCCGAGTAGGCGCCTCAGTACCTGTAGGTAGCGCAGGAGAAGGTCAGAGACGGGTAGCTGTACGGCTAGAGGGAGTGCAAACCTCTCGAGTCGAACCGTTAATCCGTGCAGAAGCCTGCCATTGAGCGAACGAAGCGCCTCGTCGGCGTCGGCGATCGTCGTGTACTCGAGCATGCCCTCGCCGCTGTGCGAGAAGAGAGGTCAGCAGTCAGTAGAGCATCTGTTTCGAGCTCAAAGGCTCACATGAAGTTGAGATGCACGCCGAGCGCGCGAACACGACCACATTCGGCGGCGAAAGAGCGAAGCGAGTCCGAGGTGCAGGATTTCGAGAGGTTGCGAACGGCGAGGCGGCAGTGCTCGTCTGCGAGGGGGTTGGTAGAGAAAGGCTCAGCCTAGCCCTCAGCGAAGAAGAAAGAGAATGGCAGCTCACCGACGAATTTCTCCCTGCGAGAACCACGACGACCGCTGTCTCCTCGGCCGTTGCCATGATCCCTCCCCCTTCTTCCGTCATCGTATCCATCGCCATCATCCCTTCGACCGGTGTCGCTTTCCTCATCCTTTCCTCCACGCCTCCCTCCCTTTCCACCGCTACCGCCCTGACCCTCGACGGGCACGAACGATCCCTTCTTGAACCCTCCATTCGATCCCGAGGCAGCCTCCACCGCCTCCACCGCAGAATCATTCTCCAACTCAACTTCCAACGCCAAACCCGAAGCCTCCACCTCAGCTGAAGTACTGACGCCGGCCTCGTTTCCAGCGCCGTCGCCGAGCTCCTCGGCTTCCATCGGCGCAGGCGACTCGCGGCCTTCAAGCTCGCTCAAAGGTGTCAGAGTTGAGTCTTTGCTTGCTCCTCCTCCCGCTTGATCGACCATGGAGGGCTGAACGGGCTGACTCAAACGCTGAGCTCCCTCGAGGCGAGTCGACAAATCTTGAGGGTCGAGCTTGGAGGCGGAGGGAGCACCGATTTGAGCGGGGTGATTGAGGGTCGGCTTGGGAGGGGCGAAGATGGGTGGAGGGAACGACCAAGCTACGGGCGGTCCGGGTGAGTAGCTCGGCGAGGTCGGTGAGTAGCTCGGCCTGGCCGGTGAGTAGCGAGGTGAGGCGGGCGAGAAGCGAGGTGAGGCCGGGGAGAATTGAGGGGAGGTTGGCGAGTAGCGTGGTGAGGTAGGGGAGAAGGCGGGAGCTGCAGGCGTGTAGCGAGGTGAGGTGGGCGAGTAGCGTGGTGCGGCCGGCGAGTAGCGTGGTGCGGAGGGGGAAAAGCGAGGGGAGGAGGGCGAGTAGGAGGGATACGCGGGGGACCGAGGAGAGGTGGGCGAGAATCGAGGCAAGTCGGGCGATCCGAAGCGAGGAGATCCCGGTGAGGAGGATGGAGAGGCGTAAGAGAATGAGGGTGAGGCGCCAGAGAAGGAGGGAGAGCCGGACGAGAAGCGAGGCGAAGCTGGCGAGTCGAAGCGGCGGGGAGGGGTATGCGAGTCATGGGAGCGAGTTGTAACCTCTTCCTTATCCTTCTTCCTATCCTTCCTCCTGGGCGACCTAGACCTCGACTCTCTGCCTCGGGAGCGACGACGATGCGAACTGGACTCCTGCCTTCCTCGACCGCTCCTCTCGTCCCTCAAACACCCAGCACCTTCTCCTTCTTTTCCACCGACGGTTCCTATCCACCCTCTTCCTCCTCCCCTCGAAGACCTTCCCTCCTTCCCCGCCGAAGGAGCCCAGCGCGACTCCCTTTCTCGGTCATCTCTTTCTTGCTCTCCTCCCCCGAACTGCTGACGAAGGGCTGCACGCTCCTCGGGCTCCAAGTTTCCGAGCCCCGTATCCGTAGGTCGACGTCCTCTGCGCAGGCGCCTCGGTACATAGTCGTCCCGCGACGAGTCGCCAAGTCGTTGCGAGCTGTCGGCGCCGACAGACGAGCTGGAGCGAGGCAGGTTTGAATCGTACGAGTGCTTCTCAGCGCTAGGACCCCATTCCATCCACGCTTGTCGGCAGTGAACGCTGTGAAAGACGAGCAAGGTCAATCACGGCCCTGCTTCGCCCTCCTCTCCCTCCTCTCGGCTCAGTCCGCTGCTTGCTTCGAACACTCACGGCTGCCCACTGATGTTCCATACGCCGTTGCGCGCTCTGTTAGCGCTCTCGGGACTGTCGAACGTGAGAAAGGCGAACTCCTTCTTGCTGTGAAGGTTGGCGAGACGCGTCAGCTCGAGGTCAAGGCGCTGAAGTTGCGCGTGCGAAGGACTCACAGTGATTTGGTGTAGCGAAGGATCTGTGGGAGAGCAGTGAAGTCAGAAGCTGATACTTAGCTGTAGAAGGCGAGGACTCGCCTCGCCGTGAGCTGCAAAAGCGGCGAGCACGTCGGCGTCGCGAAGGCGCTCGTTGATGCCGCGCACTGTAGCGAAACAGAGGGGAGGTCAGCTCGAGCTATGGTGTAAGGTACAAGGGTGCTCACCAAAGACCTTGCAAGGATCGAGTCGCTGCATGGCGAGGTTGGCCCGAACTCGACGAGGTGATGGCAGGAGGAAGAGGAGCAAGAAGGGGCGAGCGGTCGAGACGGAGGACTCGAGCTCCTTGCTGGTTTTAAGTCTGGACACAAGCACGGGTGTGGTGAATTGTATCTGAAGCTGTTCGGCCTAGATACAGATCAGCGCTCTCCCCCTTTGAGGCTTACCAAGTCGAGGAGCAGAACTCGGCGCTCGTTTCGAAAGCGCTCTCTGTACAGAGTCGAGCGTTGGGACTATATTGTTCTGCGAGATCGACTTTTGCTGCTGTCACTCTTCGAAAAAGCTCGGTCTCGCCTCAATCCCTGGGCGTTCGCAAGAAGCAGAGGCTCTCGCCGTCGGCGTTCGCTGTCGGCGTTCGCTGCTCATGGGTTCCGGGCGAAGGAAAAGGGGATAGCGAAGCACAGAGTCGGTTGCGAGGGATGTACACAGGAAAGAAGGAAGTTTGAAGCACTACACAAAGAAGAAGCAAGGAGGCAAGGGAGCCTTGGCGTTGAGCGGGGAGCTGTTCGGCGAAGGGAGAGGGAGGTTAGCTCGGCGTTCGAGTTCAAAGCGAATAATGCGAGGAAACGACTCACGGTCGACTACCAGCCATCGTCTTTCCTCAACTTGCGGAAGCGGAAGATCTCGAAATCCCTGTCGTCGTCTTGAGAGAAAGCAAGGGAGCGGTCGCGCATCTCGCTGAGCTGTGGAGTGGGGGAGGGAAGGTGAGTCAGGAGATGACGGAGGGAGAAAGAGAAAATTAGCGCACATCCCAGTCCGTGAGTTTGTAGGCAAGGTCGGTGGCGGCGGCGAAGTCCTGTGTGAGGGAGGGGAGGGGGAGGTCAGCGCCGAGACTGAGAGCGGCAAAGGGGAGAGGACTCGCAAAGGCGGTGCTCAAGCCACGGCGTTTGAGGATCATTCCCTCGTCAATGTCATCCGTGTCGAGGTCCCCGAGGTCGAGATCGTCGAGCTGTGTGGAGTGAGAGCGAGGAGGGGGTCAGCCGAGCAGGGGGCGAAGAGCCGAGAGCGACTCACATCCAAGTCTGCTCCTCCCTCGAGATTCCAGCCGAAATCAGCTCCATCGATATCGGCGATCTGGGGGGGGAGGGAATCAGCGAGCGCCGAGAAAGCTGGCGAAAGGCAGAGCTCACCTCGGAGACTTGACGGCGGCGGAGGAGGCTGAGGGTGGGGAAGCTGGGCATGTTGCCCCACTGTTGCATCGGAGAGGGTTAGCTCGAGGTTCGATGGGGAGATCGGGAAGATCGGAGAAGGAGAGGGAGCGAGACGAGCGCCGACGCCGAGAAAAGAAGCTCACAAAGTCCTTCTTCTGCGCCTCCTTCTTGACCTCGGGCTTCTGGTTGTCGAGTACGGTGGTGCGATCCCACTTTGGGTAGGTTAAGGAGAGTCAGAAAAGAGCAAGGCAAAGAGAAAGTGCTTAGCTCACGTTGCCACCGGGGGTCCTTGAGTCCGAGTGCACTTCGTGAACGCTGTGGACGACCTGGGGGATGACGGAGAAGGGTCAACGAGCAGAGAAGTATGATTATATAACGAGCAACCTACATGAGCTCCATCACCGGCGTTCTTGAGCTGCAGAATCAATGCGAAGGTCAGCTCCGAGTCGTTCGGAAAGGCCAAATCGCGGTAGCACCACTCACCATGTCATCGAAATCGAATCCGGTTTGAGGAGTAGCGAGAGACAAGCTCGTGAGGAAGGCGAGCGAGCTGAGTAAGATGATGCGGGTGAGCATGTTGGTGGTTGAGCGCTGAGAGTCGATTCGAGTCGAGTCGAGCGAGATTCAGGAAGTCAACCCGCGCGGCGCCAGGCTGCGCTGCTCCTCGTCCTTTTGCTCGTACTACCTGATCCGAACTCAGCTCGATCAAGAGGGACGCCTAGGGGAACAGCGCAGAACGCAAGACGGAATTGTCGTCCCGTTGCACCGAGCAGACGTGGTCGAGATGAGCTGTATTGCAGTAGCGTCGACTTCTTCCGAGCGCCGAACAGATTTGAAAGTGTAGGGAAGTGCTTTTCGAGGTAGATGAGGCTACTCGAGCTCCCACCGAGGCAGTGAACGGCGAAAAGAGAAGCTCAGCGATGATCTTCCCCTTCGCGCTGCCTCCCTCATCCCTCTTGTCGAGTTGATGTGACCCTCAGCAGAAGTTTGGAGTACACGGGAGAGTACTCCACCTCAGTGAGAGGGTGAGTTGTAGCTGTAGGGCGACTTTCAGCCCTCGAGACCAGTTGGCTCTCATTGCTGAGAGTCGGTCGGAGGGTTAGTTAAGAGCCCAGATGAGCGCTGCTGCCTACAACATAGGATCCTCGATCTTAAACCAAGTCTTTGAAGCGAGTGGAGGGCAGGAGCCTCGAGCCCTGCCTTAAGAGAGAATCCCCACCGAGGGCTTTCCCGCCGAGCTTTCCCCTTTCTGCGAGCGTCGAGTCTCCCACTCTCCTCTTCCCTGCGCGATTTCTCCCACGTCTGTATCCAGCTCTCGCCGACGCCTGCCTCCATTCGCTACAGAAGAGAGCGCCTTCTGAGCTGGCTTCGATTCAATCTCGGGCGGTGAAATGAAGCCGAAGCGTGGGAAGGGGAGCCAGGACGTCAACGTCGGCCTGTGACAGTCGGCTACAGCTTTTGAAGTGGCAGGGAGGGAGGATCTGGAAAGGTGAAGATGAAGCGCCAGCCTGCAGCACAGCAGGTCGGCCGGCTCAGCAATCCTTGGCGACCCTTCCTCGGCGAAGCTCCAGCTCGTGAGGAAGCCTGGACGCTCACCTAGCTCCGCTGAAGTAAACGCGGAGAACGACCCAAACTCATCTAGTGTTACAAAAGCTCTCTGTAACCTTCTGAAAGCACCAGCAGTCCTCGTCGGCGCTCCCTCCGTTCCCTCGAGACGAGCAGTTCTGGCGGGTCTCATCTGCTCCAATCCCGACCATTAGCTTCTGGTAAACCAACGACGTTGATCCCAGCGATCCGTGAGCCTCAGAGACCCGCAAGCACACTCAGAGACGCCCGCCCCGTTCGACCAGACGCGACCGTCAACTCCCTCCGCTCGACGGCTCGGCGAGGCGAGTGTGCTGTCCTGCACCCCGTGAGCATCTCCAGAACCGCAAATAGAGTTACAGCAGCTCCCCCACTAGTCACAGCTAGCCAGAGACACAGCGAAACGACCAGGCGAACGGGAGAGACGAGCGAGCAGATCCCGAGACAACATGAACTGCTCCGCTCCTGTAGCCCGAGCACAGGACACAAGCCCACGCCCACAGTTTGAAGCCCTGCACCTGAGTACATAGCCTACACCACCGATCTCCAGCAGCCTGATCCCTCGCTCTACAGCCTGCTCCCGAGGACGAGACGAAGCGAACGGTCGAGCAAGCAGGTGAGAGAGCAGTCTGTAGCCCTTGGCGACCAAGAGTGCAGGTGCAGAAGTCGCCTCACAGCAGTGAAACGCCCCCTCCACCAGTGACCCGCCGCTTGCGCCAGCCGAAACGAAGCGAGAGGAAGACGAGGTGAAGTAGAGGAGGAAGAGAGGGAGGCCTAGGGCGAGCTCGAGCGAGAGGTTGAGGCGAGGTGAAGGCCGCGGGTGAGGTGTATGTGGAGCTGTTGGTTGGCTCTCAGGTGGATCATAGAAGCGCACTCGACAGCTCACAGCAGCTGTACCCTTTCAAAGCGAGCGAGGCGCTCAGCAAGCAGCTCGGCGATAGCAACTCCTTTTGCAGGTCTCTTACAAGCGCATCTCAACGCCCTCTGTACTGCCGAGTAGCTCATTCCTTAGTAGCACATTTCCTTTCCATTCGCACAACAGAGCACGCGCGCTGTAGCTAACCCTCTCGCGCCAATCTCTCGCCTTCCGCTCCCCCTCCTTTCCCTCGGCGTTCGCTAATCATGTCCCTCCCCTTGAATACGCCCTGCCATCTCACCTCATCTCGATGAGCACGACAGCACGCCTAAGAAAGAGGTCCAACTCTTTGAGAGCGATCTAGGGCCGTAAGTAAACTCCTAGACCACTGCCTTTCTCGCTGAGGAGATGGGCGAAGGTAGAGGAGAGAATAGGCGGCCCGTTCGGGGTTTGGGTTTGGTTAGGTTTGGGAGGGGAGGGAAGGAGGGAAGGAGAGCAGAGAGCAGTTAGTAAGAAGCAGCAGCTAGCTGGCGGTCACGAACCGCGGAGAGCGAACCCCCATTCAGCTCTATTCCACGCCCCAAACCTCTCCCCACTCTCCCTCATAAATCAGCTCCTCCCTGCTCTTCCAACCCTGATTCCCCTCTCCCTCCCCCTCATCCTCCTCCTCAACGCCCATCCCAAACCTCGCCCTCCTCCTCCTCCTATACCCGCCATCCCAATCCTCCTCGCCATCCCACTGAGCCGCCGCTGAGGCTTCTTCATGGCCCTCATCGTCCTCGTCGGTGGGTGAGGGAGGAAGGCAGGACGGGTGGAGCTTGATACGCAGGGAGGTGGTGGCGGCGGGGGAAAGGAGAAGGCCGTATTTGAGGGAAAGCTCGGGAGCGAAGGTGAGGGGGTTGAGGGCGAGGATCTGTGTCGCCGTCGGGGGAGGGGGTTAGCGAGCGAGCAGAGAGGAGAGAGAAGAAGAGGAAGAAACCAACCCTCGTAGCGACCTTCATACCCTCCTTCCCTTCCTCCCTAGCTAGCTTCCTCAACCCCGCTCCGCCCTTTGCGAACCTCTCCTCCACCTTCCAACCCGGGACCCATCCCTTCCACGCTACTCCCCAGTCCTCCTCCACCACCTCCGCCTTTTCCACACCACCAGCAACAGCCTCTCCACTCCCCACCTCCACCAGCACCGGCGCTTCCTTGGTCCATCCTCCCCAATCCGCACTAGTGCCCAGCACCACCTCCCCTACTCCCGCTTCCCAATGCTTAGCCTCGACGTTGACGGAGGTAACTACGATGTTGGGGGGTAGGTCGGTGCGTTTGGAGGGCGGGAGGGCTTGCGTTGATGCGGCGACGGAGGGAGCAGGGGAGGTGGAGGCGAGAGATTTGCGCTTCTTTTTGGAGGGTTTGGAAGTGGCGATGGGTGTGGAAGGGGGAGGAGCAGAGGTGGTGGTGGTAATGGCGAGGTCGAGGGCAGCGGAATGAGGCGGCGAATCGGGGACATGCTTCGGGCTGGGGGGGAGGGGGATCTCCATCGCCTTCTTTCCCTTCTCCTCCTGCGCCGGCGCCGGCGTCGTTCCCCAAACCCTCTGCGGTTCATCCAAAAACGTAATCTTCGTCCCTAGCTTCATCCTACTCCCCTTGCCCGAACTGTTGCCCAACCCGATGATCGTCTTCTTCTTGTTCTTGTTGCCCGAGGCGAGATGGAGCATATCTAGTTGGGGACCATGGATTGAGGAGTAGGGGTCGAGGGGGAGGGGTTTGGAGGTTGAGGTTGAGGGGATGGGAGTGGAGATGAATGGGGTAGGAGGGAGGTGAGAGGTCGAGGCGATGGGAGCTGCGAACCGCGGCGGCGGGGTCGGTAACGCTTCCCTCGGTTCTTGAAGGCAGGGAGGGACTCACCGGCATCTACAACACCATCAACTTCCATCTCTCCCAACCCCTCTTCATAAGCCTTGGCAGCTTCCCTCCTCGCCGCCTCTTCCGCCTCGCGACTAGCCTTCAACAGCCTCTTTCTCGCATTCCGGCTCTTGGTCCTCGCTAATCCTTGACCTGGCGCTACGGTCGGTTGGGCTCCATCTCCCGTCTTGGTGGTGGTGGAGGTGGAAGCGAGGGGAAGGAGAGAGGCAGCTCCGAGAGAGGGAAGGTGAAGGGCCGAGGTAGAGGGGAGAGCGAGAGGATTTGAGGCGGTGGTCGTAGGGAGGGGGAGGGGAGAAGAGGAGGATCCAGAGCTCGAGCTCGACGATCCTGAACTCGAGGAGGAGGAAGCCGAGCGAGCCCTCTTCGCCGGCCGAGCAGCGCCGTTCGTCATCGTCTTGGGTGCTGGCGGTTTCGTCGAGAGCTGCTCGGGCTCAGCGTCCGAGTCCGAGTCTGATGAGTCCGAGTCTGAGGAGCTGTCATCTGAGGGTTCGTCTGAAGAGTCGGAGCTCGAATCGTTGTCGGAGGAGGATGAAGGAGGGGGAGGTCCATTAGCTGTTGAGCCGTTTGGTTTCGGTGCAGGAGCGGGTGCTGGAGCTGCTACGGATTGCGGCGTTGGTGCTGCTGCATGCGAGACTGGTAGTGATGAAGTCGAAGCGCCCTCGACGGCTTTGATGCTGAGGATTGCGATGAAAACAAGCCGTTAGCTGTCCGCTCTTCGTCTGTAGTGGAATGAGAAGGGCGCTCACTCCAAGATATCGTTTGCCTGTAGGTTGATCGACTGTCAGCTGCCGTGTCCGCTGAGCCAAAAGAGCGAAGAGAGAGACGCACTGGATCGAGGATGGAGCAAGGGCTCTCCTTGAGCAGGGCAAACCCTGTACAAAGAGCGTGAGCCGGGTTCTGTAGCCTATCGGATACCCTTCCCCTACTCACCCTGTAGTTCAAATTCGATTGCTTGTACTCCCTTGAGCATGTTGAGAAGTGAAGGCTCGAGGTCTCCCACCGTGTGTTTGCCTGTTAAAGGTAGCCATGCTCTCAAGGGAGGAAGAGGGGGATGTGAGACGACTCGGATACGAGCTGGTGCTGCCCCAGGAGCGGGTGAAGCCGAGTAAGTCGACATGACCCCAGACGAAGTGAGCGGCGAGAGAACAAGCTGCCAAGTTCGCTTTCGCCGAGGTCAAGCTCTCGGGCGGGAAGGTACAGAAGACAGCCTGTATTTCAATAGACAATTCAAAGCTCCTTGAGTGCATTGGTAAGCGGTGCACCGTCCTGTAGGTTAAAGAGAATCAGCTCCGCTCGGCGAACGACCTGCGAAGCGACTTACGAGCCAAACCTAGAGAGGGCATTGAAGGGTCAGCTGGGAGCGAGGGAGCAGCGGTAGTTTAAACTCACCTGATACCTCTTCATCTTGAGTTCATCACCTTCAGCAAACACCACCCGAGCAGCCCATCCGACCTGGTCCACTCGCTTGCCGTTCTTGAGACCGTAATCCACCTGTTCCTCGTCTCGTCAGCCTACAGCAGCAGGAGTAGAGCTATCCACTTACAGTCCCATGCAGCATCAACTCGCTACCGTCTTGATCAAACGAGTAAACGCGCTCAGGCTGGTGATGCCGAGAGACGACGCCGCCCCACATCGTTTCGCGGATCTTGCGGACGGCTGTAGGTTGGTAGAACGTAAGTGAGTGCTGACGGGGAGCTGTAGAGGTACAAAGACGAACCAGTAGCTCCGTGTACGGCGTTGAGGCCCATGATGAAGTCGACGCTGTTGGGATGCTCTGTCAGCTTGTCCTGTACGGCTAAAGCTCTCCAGAGAGCACTCACTCGTCGGTCAAGAAGCTCAGATACTGCAGTACACCGCAACGTCAGCTCTCTCGGCCTTACGCGTGCTGAACTCGACCTCAAACGCACCTTGTCTACGCTCTGTGGCTCATCGCTGACGGTGTAGAAGTCGGTGAGGAACTGCTGCTTGGCAGGGGAGAGAGTCGAAGGGAATGAGATGGTCATGGCTGTAAGATGAGGTGAGGTGTTGAACGAAGGAAGAGGTTGAAGGGAGAGAGCCGAATCGCGGGAGATGCGGGAAGCACTTCGCGAAGTGAGGTCATCCATGTAGTTGAGTAGGGTCAGGCGAGGGGGAAGCTGTAGGAGGCTAGGCTGTAGGTCTGGTCTACCAGACGAGCGACGAGGAGCAGAAAGGCGGCGAAAGACCTGCGAAGGAAGAGCTGCCATCGCCGAGCTGCCTGCTGAGCGGCTCGCTCGCTTTCAAAAGGGGTACAGCTTCTCTGAGCTGTCGAGTGCGCTTCTATGATCCACCTGAGAGCCAACCATCAGCTCAAGATGCACTTCACCCGCTCCCTCCCATCGTCTCAACCTCCCACTCAAGCTCGCCTTCCTCTCTCCCTTCTCCACTTCACCTCGTCTTCATCTTGAATCGGGCTTGGGTGGCGCAAGCGACGGGTCACTGGTGTGAGGGGGTGATCCACTGTTGTGAGACGCCTTCTGCACCTTTATCCACCCCGTGATGCGCTACAGGCTGCTCTCTCACCTGATCGCTCGTTTCATCTCGTGTCGTCTCGCGCAGGCTCAGGAGCGAGGTATCAAGCTGCGGGCGATCAGTGGTATAGGTTTTGTACTCAGGTGCAGGGCTTCAAACTGTGGGCGTGGGCTTGTGTCTTGCACTCGGGCTACAGGAGCAGTTCATCTTCTCTCGGGATCTGCTCGCTCGCCTCGCCCGCTCTGCTGATCGTTTCGCTGCCTCTCTCGCTAGTTGAAGATGGCGGGGGAGCTGTGATGAGTTCTACAGCTGAATGAAAGAGCCTCCAAGTAAGCAGAGCAGCACAATCGCCTCGCCGAGCCGTCGAGCGGAGGCCTTCGACAGTCGTGTCTGCTCGAACGGGCGGGCTTCCGAGTGTGCTTGCGGGTCTCTGAAGCTTTCAGGCTGCTGAGATTAACATTGGCTGTTCTACCAGAAGTTAACCGTCGAGCTTGGAGCAGAAAAGACCCGCCAGAACGGCTCGTCTCAAGGAAGTGAGCGCCGACGAGGACTGCTGGAGGTTCTGGAAGCTCGCAGAGAACTTTCGGAGCCACAGATGAGTCCTACCTTTAGCTCACACTTTAACTCAGCAGGATGCGCCGTGAGGCTCCATCACGAGCTGGAGCTTCGCCGGGAAGGGTCGCCGAGGATTGCTGAACCGGCCGACCTGCTGTGCTGCAGGCTGACGCTTCATCTAGGGCTTTGACACCTTTCCCGCTACATAACACTGTTCCATCACCACCTAATGGGCCGGCTTTGGCGTTCTGGCTCGCCTTCACACGCCTCGGCGTCATTTCACGGCCCGAGATTGATTCGACTCCAGCTCATAAGGCGCTCTATTCTGCAGTGAGTGAGGGGATGCGTCGGCCAGAGCTGGATACATTTATGGGAGAAACGCGCTAGGAGGAGCAGAGCGGGAGCCTCGACGCTCGCAGAAAGGGGATAACTCTGCGAGGAAGCGCTCGCTGAGCTTTCTCTCTTGAGGAAGCGTTTGATTCTCTTGGTCTCGAATAAGAAGGTGAAAAGGAGTTGAGTTGAATCTCTGGGCTGAATTTTACCCTGCAGCGCTCATCTGGGCTCTTAACTAACCCTCCGACCGACTTTCGCGATGAGAGCCAACTGGCGGCCTCGAGGGCTGAAAGTCGCCCTACAGCTACAGCTCACCCTCTCACTGAGGTGGATTACTCTTGAGTGTAGTGCACACTTCTGCTGAGGGTCACATCAACTCGAGAAGAGGGATGAGGGAGGCAGCGCGAAAGAGAAGGTCATCGCCGAGCTACTCCTTTCGCCGCTCACTGCCTCGGTGGGAGCTCGAGTAGCCTCATCTACCTCGAAAAGCACTTCCCTACATTTGAGGTGTTTTTTCGGCTTTCAGAAGCAGTCCAGACTACTGCAATACAGCTCAGCTCGACCATGCCTGCTCGAGGAATCGCTCGGTGCGAGGGACAAGCGAATTTGTCTTCCGCTCTTCGCTGTTCCTCTGGGCTCTTGATCGAGCTGAGCTTGGATCGGGTAGTACGAAGCGAAAGGACGAAGAGCAGCGCAGCCTCGCGCCGCGCGAGTTGACTTCCTGAATTTCGCTCGACTCGATCCGAATCGACTCTCAACACTCAGCCACCAACATGCTCACCCGCATCATCCTACTCGGCTCGCTCGCCTTCCTCACGAGCTTGTCTCTCGCTAGTCCTCAAACGGCATTCGATTTCGATGACATGGTGAGTGGTGCCACCGCGATTCGGCCTTTCCGAACGAGTCGGAGCTGACCTTCGCTCGGATTCTGCAGTTAAAAAACGCCGGTGATGGAGCTCATGTAGATTGATAGCTCCCTAATCATTTTTCTCTCCCCGCTGACCTCCTCCGCCGTCTCACAGGTCGTTCACAGCGTTCACGAAGTGCACTCGGACTCGAGAACCCCTGGCGGCAACGTGAGCTGTAGCCCTTTCGCTCTTCGCTCGCTCTTCTCTGACTGTCTCTGCTCTCTTCTACAGTGGGATCGCACTATCGTACTCGACAACCAGAAGCCCGAGGTCAAGAAGGAGGCGCAGAAGAAGGACTTTGTCAGCTTCTTTTCTCGGCGTCGGCGCTCGTCTCGCTCCCTCTCCTTCTCCGATCTCCCCGATCTCCCCATCGAACCTCGAGCTAACCCTCTCCGAGGCAACAGTGGGACAACATGCCCAGCTTCCCCACCCTCAACCTCCTCCGTCGCCGTCAAGTCTCCGAGGTGAGCTCTGCCTTTCGCCAGCTCTCTCGGCGCTCGCTGATTCCCTCCCGCCACAGATCGCCGACATCGATGGAGCTGATTTCGGCTGGAATCTCGAGGGAGGAGCAGACTTGGATGTGAGTTGCTCTCGGCTCTTCGCCCTCCCTGCTCGGCTGACCCCTTCCTCGGTTCTTCCTCCCACAGCTCGACGATCTCGACCTCGGGGACCTCGATACGGATGATATTGACGAAGGAATGATCCTCAAGCGCCGTGGATTAAGCACCGCCTTTGCGAGTCCTCTCTCCCCTCTCTTCGTCGTCTCTGAGTTCCCGGCGCTGACCTCCCTCCTCCTCCCACAAACAGGACTTCACCGCCGCCACCGACCTCGCCTTCAAGCTCACGGAGTGGGATGTGAGATCTCCTCTTCTCCTCCGCCCGCTCTCGTCCCCTCGCTCACCATCCTCTCCCCACACTACAGCTCAGCGAGATGCGCGACCGCTCCCTCGCCCTCTCCCAAGACGACGACAGGGATTTTGAGATCTTCCGCTTCCGCAAGTTGAGGAAGAACGATGGCTGGTAGTCGACCGTGAGTCGTTTCCTCGCATTCTTCGCTTTGAACTCGAACGCTGAGCTAACCTCCCTCTCCCTCCGCCGAACAGCCCACTCTTCAACGCCAAGGCTCCCTTGCCTCCTTGCTTCTTCTTTGTGTAGTGCTTCAAAACGCTTCCCTTCCTCTGTACATCCCTCGCAACCGACTCTGTGCTTCGCTCTCCCATTTTCCTTCCCCGGAAACCGAGAGCAGCGAACGGCGCGAGTCCCTGCTTCTTGCGAACTGCCGCGGATTGAGGCGAGACCGAGCTTTATCGAAGAGCGGTGGAAGTAAATCTGGATCTCGTGGAGCAAGAGAGTCTCAACGCCCGACTTTGTACAGCGAACGCTTCCAAACCGAGCGCCGAGCTCTACTGCTTGCACGCCTCAACGGGGGAAAGCGCTGAGCTGTGGCTAAGGAAAACAGCTCGAAAAACACTTCACTACATTTGAAGCCGTCTTCAGCTTTAGAACCGGCAAGGGAATCGACTCCTCCATCTCGACCGCTCGTCCCTTCTTGCTCCTTTTCCTCCTGCCATCACCTCGTCGAGTTTGAGTCGCCATGCGCCCGCCCGGTGGAGAGAAGGATCTTCACAAGGTCTTTGGTAAGGACAATAAGAGCTGCTGCATGCGCCAACTCGCTCACTCGCTACTCTGCTACAGTGCGCGGAACGACGGGCTTGCGCGACGAAGACCTCAGCACCACTTTCTCCCCTTTCGGCGAGGTGGGTCGACAATGCTACAGCTTTCATACTCTCTACTGACTCCGCCTGCTTTCCTACAGATTATCAGCATCAGATCTCAGTGCGCTTTCGCCCGCCCCACTGCATCGCCGCTTTGACCCCCTTGCTGACGCGTCTCTCTCGCGTCTGCAGCTCTGGAGGCTACTCTTTCGTCACCTACAGAAGCACTCAAAGCGCCGCTGATGCGTTGGAAGTCACTCGAGTAAAAGATCATACGTGAGCCGTCCGCCGAGCGCCGTGGGAGTCGAACCGGAGCGCGAAAGGGAGCTAACTCGCGCGCTCTCAAACTCCAGCGTCGAATGCCACCTTGCCTTCCTTGAGCATCCTCCTCCTGCTAGGTTCAGGCATGCCAACCTTCCACCTCGCCCGGGATTCTGGGACGACCACGGCGGCCGAAGCGAGCGGCGCTCGGAAGGTGGACGCAACCGCGGTGAATGGGACGACTACGGAAACAGGCGAGGAGGATCAAGGAGCAGGAGCAGAGAACGGGAGCGCCGAAGGAGTAGGAGTAGGAGCAGGGACCGACACCGTCGAGGACGCTACGGAGACGACGAAAGGAGGGAACGCCGACGCCATCGCTCGAGGTCGAGGTCAAGATCGCGGGATCGTCGCAGTAGGAGGGAGGGAACGTCGAGAGATAGGCTAGAGCGCGACCGCTCACCCAGAGCGCGCAACCAGCGCAGTCGTTCGCCCCATCGCCGCCGTCGTTCGCGCTCTCGCTCTCCTCGCCGCCGTCGCTCTCAGTCGCCGAGTCGCAGAAGATCTACCACCGCCCATTCCGAGCGTCATTCGAGCTCTCGAGGACATCTTTCGAGCCTGGATGGTCGTCGTCCGCTTACGCCGCAGAGCGAGCTCGGCGCTCGTTCGGAAGATCGCTGGAGAGAGGGAGTTGGAAAGAGCAGTCCGCACAAGAGTGATGATGGAAAGTTGGATAACGGAGACTTGCATATGGAGGGAAAAAGAGATCCTTTGCCTGCAAGAGCACGCTTCGCCGGTGAGTCGTCGAGTTCGCTTTTGCCTCTGCGCCGCTCGGAGCTCGAGACTGACTTTCTCGCTCCTTCTTCAACAGACGAAAAGTGCTGTCTGGCCGTTCGCAATCTCTCCAAAATTTGTACCGCCGAGTCGCTTCGCGCTCTCGCTTCGGAATGCGGTCAAGTCTCGAGCGTCGTCGTGCACCACTACTACGTGTGAGCTTCCTTTCGCCCCGCTTCGCTCCACAATATCACCTCGCTGACTCTTCGCACCTGTACAGCGGCGAGGGAATGCTCGAGTACGAGACCACAGCCGAGACGGAGGAAGCTTTGCGCACGCTCAACGGCCGACAGCTTCACGGTCTCACCCTTCGACTTCAGAGGCGAGTTTTCATAGATTCTTTAAGATCGACGTCGACGTCTGAGCTCACCTCCTCTTCGCTACAGGCCTTGACGACAGCTTTCGGCGATAGTTCGGGGCGACTTGAGTAGCGGCGGCGCTTTGCTTTGCTTTGGAGGTGGAGGGGTCTTTCTCTTTTTCTTGAGTAGACCTTGGTGTTCACTAGTTTTCGATCACGACGCAAGACGACGATGAACGGGCAATAAAGCGCGAACGGGCATCGAGTGAGATAGCTCGGCGAAAGTTGGCTGAAGTACTGCTCTAAAGAAGCTCACGGAGAGTGGGAACTTTTTGAGCTGCTTGTAATCATACCCAATTGGTTTGCGAGAATCGAGAAGGACCGGAGCTCAGACTCAAGAGAGCCTCAGCGAAGCTCGACGTTGCTCCTTTCCTTCTCGCCGTCCTCTCCCCATTTTGACCACCGTTCATCGGCCAGCATGCGAGTCAAAGACCCGCACAAAGTGTTTGGTATGTCTCAAGGACTCTCAGAGAGCCTCGCTGACCCTTCTTGTCTCTCCACAGTACGCGGGACGGGCAACCTTTCGGATGAGATCGTGCTGGCGACATTCAGGCGCTACGGCCAGGTGAGGGAGCTCGCTGTTACCCGGGGAGCCAGTAGATCTGACTCGGGATCCTCAGATCATCGGTCACAGCAGATCGACGTGAGCTCCCATCGCTTTTCGAGTCGAACAGCATGAGCGCAGAGCTGACGGCACCTACAGAAGCAAAGGCTTCTTTTTCGTCACCTTCGCAAATCCCTTCAGTGCTTCCACGGCTACCTGCGTCAAGCAAATCGGCGATCAAGCGTTGAGTCTACCCCGAGCTGAGCAAGCTGAGGCCGTGAGGCGAGCTCGCTGATCTCGTGCTCTCTTCCTCGCAGTGTGGAGACTCACCTGGCTTTTCTCGACGAGTACCTTCCAGTTCATCACCCTTACTTTGAGCCACCGCCTCCCAGGATTCCGTATGGCGACGGTGGAAGCGAATCGGCGTCCTTGCGAGGAAGGATCGGCGAGTGGAACCGACGCTCGCAAGCTGCTGCCGAGGAAGAGATCGATCCCGTGAAGTCTCGCTATGAAGAGGAGGAGGATGAATGGCGGAGATCGAGGAGGCGTCGGCGGTCGACGAGCTGGGAGAGGGCAGGAGGGAGACGTCGCCGAAGCGCGTCTCCCAGGAGGGATTCCCTCCGTCCGCGCTCACCGCCCGTCGCTTTCGGTGGAGCACTTCGCTCCTCTTCTGCCTCAGTCGACGTACCAAGGAAGGGAGAGCACCACCGGCGTTCTGTTCGAGCCGAAGCGTTCCTCGGTGAGCTCCAAGCTGGCTTCCGACTTTACCTCCCGACCGGCTCGCTGACTTCGGTGATTCTCTTGAACGATCCCAAGACGAGCACTGTCGCATCGCCGTCCGCAACCTCTCGAAATCTTGCACCTCGGATTCGCTTCGCTCTTTCGCCGCCGAACGTGGTCGTGTTCGCGCGGTCGGCGTGCATCTCAACTTCATGTGAGCGACTAATGAGCTCGCAATAGAGCTACTTGAGAGCTCAAACGATAGCTGACCATTCTTTTCGCGCAGCGGCGAAGGCATGCTCGAGTACACGACGATCGCCGACGCCGACAAGGCGCTTCGTTTGCTCAACGGTCGTCTCCTTCACGGGATGAAGGTTTGCTTGAAGAGGTGAGCTGCAGATCGTATGCAGTGGAATCCTGTTAGCTGACTCTCCTGTACGCAGGTTCTGAGCGCGGTCGAAGCAGGAGTTAGGTTTGCAGAAGCCTTCGACGTCTCAATGCACCTCGTTTTGCTCTTCTCGCTCTCCTCGTTTTACCCGTTCGAAAAAGAGCAGCGAGAACACCGACCCGCTTCGCTCGCTCGATTTTGACTTCTGCTCACCGGTTGAAGCCCAAGTTCGAACGCGAGGCCTTGTTACAGATGAGGTTTGAGTAGAGACGGTGGGGTATCAGGATTCTTTCCAAGAAACGGACGGGGTGTTGAGGGAAGGAGAGAAGGGGGTGATACTGAGGTGTAAGACGTGAATCGAGAGGCGACGGAAGGGGTGAAGCACGTCCGCGCTCAGCGAGGTCGTGGAGAATGGGACATAGACATGAGAATGGACGTGAAGGGTATGATCGGGACGTAGGCGTGATGGAGACGTGTCGTTTAGTGGTGAACAGCGGCGCCTCGGCCAGAGTAGTCGGAATCTGCGCGATGGAGGAAGGGTCAGCATTCGGCCGCGACGGGGAAGGAGGACGATTCAACTCACCAGCATCAGACGTCTCGGCGCCTACGCGGTTCCAAGGCTGTGAGTCAAACTCAGTGCCGTCGTGATCTGGAGAGTTGTCCTGAGTCTCGTCGCCGGCGCCCTCGACTGTGAAAGGAGAAGAAGGGTCAGCGAGGGAGCGAGCAGCGAGATAGGGAAGGAAGCGCACGATGGTCGAGAAGGATGGCAATCTTGGACTCGCTGCAGGTAAATAGACGGGTCAGTCATGGTCGAGTTGCGAGGATACGAGAAACTTACGCCGTCCGGCAGCGCTCCTCGAGCTGAGCGTTCTCGCGCTTGAGCCACTCGGCCTTGTTCTGAGCTCTGTGGAGGGAGGGGGGTAAGCGCGGGGCTAACAGCGTATGTAGGCAGATGAACGTACTGTGTAAGCTCGGCCTCGACTCGACTGAGATCGTCGGTGCCAGTGGCGCTTCGTGGCGAAGTCGGGTTCTTGAGAGCGGCGGTGAGCTCGCTGTGAAGGAGGAAAGAGGGTCAGCGTCGAGCTCTGGACTCTCGTGAGTCTCACTCACGTGTTGAGAGAAGCGTTGACCGCGAGAGTCTCCTCGAGGTCGTGGTTGGCCTTCTCCAACTCTTGATCCAATCGGGCGATCTCCTCCTGCAGCTCCTTGGTCTTGCCCTGCGCAGACTGGTGGTCGGCCTGGATGGTAGCGAACTGGCGTTGAAGATCCTCGTGCGCCGAGCGGGTCTGGTCGTGAGAAGTGGTGAGGGTGGAGACTTGAGAGCGGAGGCCTTCCAGCTCGGCGACGTGCTCGGCGGGAAGGGCGCGGTCGGGAGACTCGAGTTCCTCGCATCGCTCCTTGTAGCGAGTGAGTTCCTGTGTAGTGAGACCAAGCGAAGAAAGGGAGGAAAAAGCGACACAAAGTCAGCTCGGTGCGCACGAAGGGAAATCGAAAGCGCCCAACTCACCTCCTTCATCCTCCTGAGCATCTTCTCCGTACCCTTGACATACTGGACAGCCTTGAGGTGGGTTCCCTCGAGCTGTTTATGCCTTCCCTGAAGCGCCTCGAGCTCCTCCTCCGCCTTGGTTGCTCGCTCCAGATGCTCGGGCACAACTACGGGGGAAGCGCTCCTCAGCCTCTCGAGCTCCTCGACGTGCTCCTCGCGCTGCTTGACAAGATCCTCGTGCTGCGATTCGAGCTCCTTGTGCGCCTTGGAACGTTGCTCGAGGCGGCCTTCAAGCTCTTGCACGCGACGATGAAGCTGCTCGGGCGTCTCGGAGCCAGTCATCGGCGGGAAGCGAGTGGCGAGTTCGTCGTCCGACACCGTAAGGCCGTGGTCGGACATGACGTTGCGAAGGAGACCAGCCTTGACCTCAGCCGCTTCCCTCGCCTTGGCCGAATCCCTGAGCTCTGCCTCGCGAGTCGAGTGCGCCTTCTTGTGTCCAGCGACCTCGTCGAGAGCTCGAGCGTGTTGCGACCTAAGCGTGGCAATCTCGGCGCGGAGTTGAATGACCTGGCCTTGGAGCGAGACCTCGCGCGCGCGCACTTCGGCGAGCTCGGTGATGGTGGCCTCGCTCTTGCTGCGAGTCTCGGCGTGGAGCTGCTTGAAGGTGGCCGATTCCTCCTCGATGGCGCGAAGGCGTTCGGCGTGGTGAGCGGAAGGTCCCTCGTCGACGCCGTCGGTGCCGATCGACCTCGAAGCCGTCTCCTCCTTCTTGGCGAGTAGCTGAGCGAGTCCTCCAGTAGCGAGAAGTTGAGTCGCCTGGTGGGCATCCCTCGTACTCTTGAGGACGCGCTCGAGGTCGGCAGCCTTAGCGGCGGCGGCGGTAGACTCGAGGTGCTTGGCGTCGAGGTCGGCCTGGAGCTGCTGCGCCTTGCTCTGGTGCTCGGTGAGCTCCTTCTGAGAAGTCTCCCAAATCGAGTGAAGCTCGTCGTTGCGGGATCCAGCAGCGGTGAGGGCGAGTTGAGTCTCCTCCAATGCGCGAAGGTGGGCCGAGACGGACGAGTTGGCGGTCTCGAGCTGCTCCTTGAGCTGAGCGTTCTCGGCGGCGTGTTGCGACGAAGTGGAGGTGAGGGTAGCGATCTTCTCGAGGTGGTCCTGGATGGTCGATTCGTGGCCATGGGCACGGCGTTGGAGCTCGGCGTAGTCGGTGAGGGCGCGAGAGTAGGAAGATTCGGCAGCGTCGGCGCGAATGGTAGCGGCCGAGTGGCGCTCCTCGGTAGCTGACCGCATCTCGGTGTGGTGCTCGACGTCCGACTCGAGCTTGGTGACCTGCCTCTCGAGCGCCGACTTGGCATCGAGCGCTTCGGCGAGCTTGCGCTCCAACTCGGTCGACCGTTCCCGTTCGAGCTTGGAGACGTCCGAGGTGTTGCCCGACTCGAGAGCGGCGAGCTTGGCGCGGTAGTAAGAGGCCTCCTGGAGAGCGGCGGTGCGAGCACGAGTGGCGCCTGCTATCCGCTCGTCGACGGATTGAGCTTGCTCGGCGAGGTCGGTCTGTGGGCGCTCGCGACAGGTTAGCGTTCCGACTGCACAACAAAAGCGCCAGAGTGAGAACATACCTTGGCCTTGGCCAACTCCTTCTTCACCGTCAACAAAGCCTCGACGACCTCCTTGTTCGGTCCCTCCTCTCCCTCACTCGCCTTCGCCAGCTTGGCAAACGACTCCTCTTGCTCTCCCTCTCCCTCCTCTCCCTCCTTGACCTCCCTCGACTGCTGAGAAGAAGGAGCGACGAAGCCTTTCCTCGCCGCAGCAGCCAACGCGCTCCTCATCCATCCCTCCCGACTCTTGAGCTGAGCAATCTCGTCCTCCTTGGCCTTGAGGGCCGCCGAGTTATCAGCTTGAGCGGTGGTGGGAGAGCCTCGCGAGCCGTAGTAGAAGGCGTCCTGGGGTGGTGAAGCGCCGTTGACGCTGCCGATGGCGGGAGCGAGAGTGGTGGAGGAAGAGAGGTCGGTGTGAGGATCGTGGCCTTCGCTTGACTCGGGGAGAGGGTGTTGAGAGGGAGAAGGAGCGCGACCGAGCATGGCGGAAGCGGCTTGCTGACCAGCGAATCCTTGCTGGACGAGCGGTGGAGTGCCCTTGTTGCTTCCTCCTGCTGGGCGACCGCTGGACGATCCAGTGGGACTCGCCAGTCCAGGGGAAACGTTGCGCGATCCAGCACTAGCGATGCGAGGTTGCTGTCCTCCGACGAGAGCGCCGCCAGTCGGAGACATGGCGCGATCCTCGTATCGAGGGGCGGAGGCGGGGTCCATTGTTCGGCGGTTGCTGAGCTCTTCGTCTGGTCGAGCAGGACGAGTAGGAGCGCCAGTAGCTCCGGTGGTAGCGCGCTTGGCGATCTTGGAGGCCTGCTGAGCGGCGGCGACGGGAGGGCGACCGTTTTGAGCTTGCTGTTGCTGCTGCTGCTGCTGGGCTTGCTGGCCGACCTGACCAAACGAGTTGGGCTGACCGAGTCCGATGCTACTGGCTCCGTTGGCGTTGTTGGAAACCTTGCGCTGAGAGCCGGTAGGAGATGCAGCGCGACGAGCGGCTTCCTCTTCGGGGGTGGTGCCGAGAGCGGGGGAGACGCCGGCGGATGGAGGAAGGGAGCCGTTGAGAGCGGGAGAGCCGGTCATGATGGGGATGGAGGACTTGCGAGAGACGGGTTGCTGAGGATGACGAGTCGTGTCGGCGGGGTACTTGATCTTGCCTGGGGAGGGGAGGAAGAGGAGGGTCGGCATTCTGCTCCGTCGCGCTTCCGAAGACGGCTTCACTCACTCGTATCGAGGACATGAACGAAGGAAGGATCGTCGGCCCTCTGCGAAGTGTAGGACTCTCCACCGAGGACGAGGACCTTGTTCTGGAAAGTAGCCATCGCGTGACCCGAGCGGCCGGAAGGAGCGGGTCCCATGTTTTGGAACATGAACCAGCGCTGGTCTGTAGTGAGTTGACGAGTAGATTGAGGTAGTCGAGGGGTTGATGGTGAAGGAGGAGGGGGAGTCAGCTTCCAATTCTCCTCGGCGCCGAAACTCGTCTCTTCCAACTCACTGGTAATCTTGAACGCCGCGAGATCCTCCAAATCCTTGCCATCAACACCTCGTCCACCAAAGACATACATGACATCGTCCACCAGAGTAGCGGCGTGGCCCTCCCTCGGCACGGGAATGTAGCCAATGCAGCTGAGCTCGACCCAGATGCCCGAGTTGGTATCGTAGCACCAGGTATCGTTGTAGTGGTACTGGCCGTCGGTTCCTCCGAAGCTGTAGACGAAGGAGAGGATCAGCGGGGATTGCGAAAGGGAGAGAAGGAGCGGGGGCAGGGACGAACACATAGATGCAATCGCCGTGAGTGACGGTGGTGTGTCCAGTGCGCTTGGGAGGGGCGATGGCTCCTGGGGCGTAGTCGACGAAGGTCCATTTCGGTGCGCCGGCCTTGACTGTAGAGCAGAAACGACGCGTGAGCTTAGAGTTTCGCGACGCGTCTCCCTCCAAACAACCTCGTCTTTCTCCCTTCCAACGCCTGTACAGCAATTAGAAACTCACGCTTCTGCAAATCGAACCAGACCAAATCGTTCATGAAGCCTCCATCGTCCTTCTGTCCGCCAAAGATGAAGAACTTGGACCCGACCATGGCGGCGGCGTGACCGTAACGTCCTTCAGGGTTAGGGCCGATAGTCTTGACGCGAGTCCATTCCTTGGTACCTGTAGTCGAGTAAAGAGTCGGCGGGGGAGAGCAGAGGGGGAGAGGCAAGCGGTCAGCTGGTGATCTCTCCGCCGAGCGAGAGAAACGCGAAACGTACTGAGGTTGAGAAGGTACAGGCCATCATCCTGCCTATCCTCCGGCCTACTCTTGGTATCTCCACCCCAAACGATCAACACATTGCCGACTCCCACACTCGCATGGCCAACGCGCTGCCCGGGCACCTCTCCCCTCGTTTCGACGAGTCCAACGCCCAAGGGCATGCCCTGCTGCCCCTGGGTTCCCACGGCGGTGCAGTTGAGGACGTAGAGATCATTCTTGACGGCGTTTTGGACGAGACCGCCAAAGATGTAGAGATGGCCGGTGGTGACCGAAGCGACGGGGTTGACTGAATGGCCGTAACGAGGGAAAGGAGGGGGAGAGATGGCGCCGGGGATGGGTTGAGGAGGGGCGGTAGGGTTGGAAGGGTCGATGGGGGGGAGCAGCGCCGATGGAAGGAGCGACAATGGGCGTTGGGACCATGGGTAGAGCACGGCGAGAGGGGGAACTGAGCCCGCAGCGGGAGGTGCGCCGACGGTTGGAGGAGGAACGTTGGAGGTGGTAGGAGGAGGGGCGTCGTAAGAGGTCTGTTGGGCTACATGTCCTCCTGAAGCTGAACGAGGGAACGTGCCCGTCTGAGAAGCCCCGAGGGGAGGCGACGCTTGCTGTTGCGCGTTGGAGCCACTGCTCCCCTCCTTTTTGTTCTTCTTGTTGGACGAGAAGATGGCCATGATGCTCCTGCTAAAGGATTTCCTGCGCTGGATCTGTTGACCTTGACGCTGCTGTACCAGAGGAGGGGAAGCCGAAGGCGGAAGCGACGACGAGAGTTGAGAGGGTTTAGTCGAGTGTTCGACAGAGGCCGACGAGTGCCGTTGTGTAGTCGACCAAGAGCGAGATTTCCTGAAACCTCGTTGTTCTCTCTTGTGCTGCTCTGGTGCAGCAAAGACGAAAGGCGACGAGGGGTCGACGACTAGAGTTGGAGGAGTGTTTGCTGTTGGAGGTGTCGACGCGGCGGTATTGGAGAAGGTGAAGCCGAGCCCTGTCTGTAGCTGATTAGGTTGCTGTAGCTGATTAGTCGGTTCTTGATGGTCCCCAAGAGCAAAAGCTTGAGGGAGCGAGAAGGATCGCGAGTGGTGTCGGGTCGACTTGGACGTCGTGTCGAAGGAGGGGGATGCGAGGGAGCGACTGGCAGCAGCGCCTCGAGCGAGCTACGAGGAGGCCTGCGCTGTTACAAGGGGTGAAGAAGAGATGAAAGAGTGAAAGTAGGCTGTAGGACTTTAAGAAGTCGACCCGAGCACTTTCGCTGCAAGAGCTCAAGAAGGTGCAGCAAGAGGGGCGACACTTGGCCTCGCGCTTCCCTCTTGTTGTGGCTCCAGATACACGAGAGGCAACAGGTAAGAGTCCCCTGTCTTCTGGTACAGCAGAATAGCACTCACACCTTCTCTGTACTCTGAACCTCGCTCTTTTGCAGCTTCGCGCCTTTGAGCCCCTTTGCGAAAGCCGACCGAGTTCCGTTCACATCTCTCGAGGCGAGCACGCCAGCAGGCGGCGCGTGGGGCTGATAGCTCGGGTGTCGAGCAGCTGTACGGTTAGTGAGACCTCTCCCCTGCTCTCTCTCCAACGGAATCTCTCTCCAGCCTCTCCGCCGAACCTCCTTCGCCGAGCATCCCTCCGTCCGGAAAGGCTGTTACACAACTTGAGCTTCCAAGCACGGTGGTCTGAGCTTGGAAGAATTGCAAGACATGCTTGAGGTTCATCTTGGGTCGTCTTTAGCCCCCGAATCATGGCCTCCAAGCCATCGCCGATGAAAGTTGAGAACCGACGTGCGAGACGGGGAGGCAAGTAAGGGGGCTGATGGATGGCCCGGAGGATGCTGAACGGGTTGGACGTTGTCTGAGCGGGGGTTTACTGCGGCTTGTAAAGGTCGGACCCATCGAAGCTCCTTCGCCGAGCTCTTTCCTTAGTCCGGCGCTCAGCCCCTTCCGCACGGCTCCTGACAGCCTCCTTCTCATCTTATGTTGTATCCTCTTCTTTTACGACGCTACTCTTCATTGCTGTAAGGAGAGAGCGCCCTGCGAAGCGGACAGGATCAATTTCGGGCCGTGTCCCTTCGCCGAGGAAGGGGGAGAGCTTCCAACGGCGTACAAACTTGGCCCTTCAAAAATGGAAAGTTTAACAGGGCGAGACCTCTCGAGTAGGGCTGCA